>CM076571.1:529307283-529374783 GCA_034641835.2 Pinus albicaulis | reverse complement strand
CACGCTTAAACGATTAGATCGCTCCCATCGTTCATAAAGTGCGATGTCTGCTGTAGTGCTGGTATTAGTGAGTGCTGGTGGTTCATCTTTCCTAATAGCATAATCTATGTCCATCCACCCCAAATGAAGGAGAACTCTCTCCTTCCAGACTTTATAGTTATCTCCCTTAAGTTCAGGGATATCAGTGCGAATTTCAGAGAAATTTGCAGGTTGTACAACTGCATAATATTAAAAACACATGCTTATGTTAAAATTGAAGCATAAATAAAATTTCATGCTTTACCAATGTAAATCATGCTTTAAAATTGAATCTAATGACATAAAAATTGTCTGTGGACTAAATTTTTAATTCAAGCAGATTCAATTAACCTTTTAAACTTTATGATAAAACTTATTAATTCATAACCCCTGTGGGTAAGTTATGAATATTTTATCCTAATTAATTACCTAAATATAATAAAAATTCCTGTGGGATAAAATTTATTATATTTAACATAATTAATTACAATTAATGTCTATTCTTTATGTGATCCTAATCAATCATCATAATATATAATTTTATTTGATTTGAGATGCTGTGGCTATTCTCTAATCAATTAAAATTATATAAATCACTAGACATTTTTTTTTTTTTTATAAAAATTAACTGATAAATTTGCATGAATGAAACTACAATATTCATGCATAATATTTAACCATAGATCTCATATGCTCATTGATAATAACATGTTTTAATTAAATCTCAAATAATTAATTCATGCATAACTAATATGAGCATATTTTCCAAAATTGTATATAATTTAAACTAAATATTATAAGCATATAAATTAAACAAAATAGACATATTTCTAAATATATACTTTAATTTAGAAAATCTAAAAATAGGACATTTATCCAATTATATTCATAAATCACCAAGGCAGAGATGTAAAACTTCGCTCCGATACCAAATGATAGAATTTTAATAACTCAATAAAATTCTTTAACTCATAATTCTTTAATTGCAGAGTTAAAAAAAAAATGTCAACTCTTTTATGCACAGTAAAAACATATAAAATTTATGCAATTTTACTGAGATGTAAGCTTTAATAAAATCTTAATAATGTTTTTTTAATGCAACTAAAATCAATCCTTAAATGCCCAGTAAAAACTATATGTGCGGAAAATAAAACTATAACATTCAATAAAAATCCCATACCTCCAGCCATTGGTTTTATCTCCAAAATCTAACTGCTATTTGGAATTCCAAAAAGTCACTTTGCAAAAATCAAATGATCCTCAACGTTTTCGTTTCCACAGATTTTCAAAGTCAAACTCAAATTTCAAAGCTCAGATTTGAACTCTAAAATAGTTGGATTTGTTTGCAGCGCAGCTGTTATTGAAACTCCAGCATCACGCGGTCCCCAATTTCCATTACACACGATATCTTCAAAATTAAGCTCTTTCAACTCTCACGAATACATAACTCTTCATTGCTGGGTATATGCATATGTGTTTCAAACATATGCGTATGTAATTCAACTTGTATTGTAATACAATCCTTACAAACAGAAAATTTGAAAAACAAATTTACGATGTGCAGTCAGGGCTTTTCAATCTGAAATCTGAAAGGGCTTCCAGCCTCTTCTAATTCTTGTTGATGGTGTAAAACTGAAGGATTTAATCAGTGAGCTTGGGGACCAAACATAAATTTAATAGCCTAGCTCCCATCAAGCTTCTTTTGGCTATGTGTCAAATGCTCCACTGATCAAGGTAGAGAACTGCAGTGGGAGTAATGGACCACTTCAGAAGCTCCCAACAAGAAATTAATGAACTGCAGTTGATTTCCATAATTTAAGGAAATTACTGCAGTTAGTTTCCAAAAATTAAGGAAATCACTTCAGTTATCTTCCAGATATTTACTCCAGCTGTTTCCAGAAATAAAGGGAGTAGGCCTGAATTTTAGCAGTGGATGAGGGAGCGTAACACATCCATGCCATCTCAAACGAACATGAGATTCATCTTCTTCTTGTGCAATTCCACGTTCTCTGCATAAACTCCTGCTTTATTTGAATTACGTATCTCGCATCACTCTTCTCCGGAGTGGCATTCACTGGCTCTGTGATGGTTTTTCTATTTCCACTGCCACCTTTGGCAACCACGGAGTTCGGTTTCACCCGGTCGTAGATTTACTTACCATCAGTTGAATTCCCTCTTTTTCAAGAAGGTGAAAATTTGAATTTGGGAGTACTGCCTTTGAAAGGGGAGCTGATCCAAAATTTGAATTTGGGAGTACTGCTTTTGACGCTGGAGCTGATCCAAAATTTGAATTTGGAAGCATTGCTTTCGACACCGCAGATGGATCCAAAATTTGAATTTGAGAGCGTTACTTTCAACGCGGGCGCTGGATCTGGACGCTGGTGGTGTGGAATTAACGCCCATCGCCTGCAGTTAGACGCACGGGAGTCGGGGACTACGCCCGTCACTTACCGTTCCACCGTAATCTGAAATCTCTCTATGGCCATACCATGACTATGTTGCCCATTCATGTGCTTTGTCTTTATCAGCTATGTCACGGTACTGGCAGGCTGACTCTTAAGGTGTCTTAAATGGCGTATAGACTTGAAAAATATGGTTTGCCCGAAATAAAGTGGCGAGATTTTATAAGAACATTGACAATTATTTTTAAAAATACTAAGACGGTTGGTTTTTTTTTTTTAATATTTAAAAAAAATAATTTTAATTAACAATTGTTCCTGAAAGTACAAAAAAAATACACTTGAGTGAATTTGTAAACTCTCAAATACAAAGATTGCCACCGTTTTTAATCAATATAATAACATTCGCCTCTTTAAAAAATATATTTTAAATGAATTTGTAAACTGTCAATACAAAGATTGCCACCGTTTTTAATCAATATAAATTATAACTAGCATTTTGCAGACGGATCTGCAAAAGAAAACGCCGAAGGAAGCACGACCGCAGATGAAGACTGCGCATCAACCGCCAGTAAGCGGCAGTGGAGATGATGACGAGGGCGAAATTCAGCAAGCGGCGGTGGACACGTGTCAGAGATTCAGTCGAAGACGACGAATCTCTACAGTGTCGTGGTGAAAAGCTCCACAATAGAACGCCTTCCGCTTAATAACTTTCGCTTCTTTAAAAAAAATATTTTAAATCTATAATAATTCAAAGTTTTGAATTTTTAATATGGGTAATAAATCAAAACGAAAATGTGAAAGCAATTCTTAATAATTTAAAGTTGGTATTAACTTGTGGCCCAAATTAATAATTTAAAGTTGGTATTAAATTGTGGTCCGGAAATTCAATATTGCTCAATTAAAGAATAATAATTACATGCTATCTGTGTATACATAAAAACAAAATATTGGATACATCACTCACTATTAAAGGGTAATGTGTCATTCTCTAGTGAATACTGAGAGGCTACGTATTAGGTTACAGATTAATCACACAACGTATAACATGTGAATCTGCCACTCCATGTCCGGTATTAGAGTGATCCAATGATCCAGTTGGAGGTGCGAAAGTGATAGGAAGAGTGGTTGATCTGGAATTACAAAACTAATAGAAGTGCCCATCTTCGCCGAAAGAGAAGCAGGACTATTCCTCCTCTCATTAGCGAACTGGAACAAACTATCTGTGGGAAAGCCGTCTCTCCCGAATGTTGGTTACTAAGGTTCGAGTGGTGGATAAATGCACGTGATTAGCAACAGTGTGATAGGTGCACAAGAGGGCCAGAGTATGCAGTCATAGGCACATGTGGACTATGCTTATGTTTATCTAGTAGTCTTTAATGCATTTTTTAAGGTTTTTTTAGTGGATTTTTGTGGTCTAAATTTTTTAAAATTCAGTAGAAATTTATTAAAACAGAAGTTTGATGAGTAATATTGCACAATAAAAGTGTCTTAGAAATTTTTTAGAGTGCTGAATCTATATATACACTCAAAAAACCAGTTTAAATAATAGAAATCAATATTTTACCTTAATTTTTTTTCACGGAATTCCAAACACCAAAAATTCTAAAAAATAACACTAAAAACAACTCCTATATTTACTTCAGAGATTTCATTGCAATATCCGAACCGCTGCAACATCAGGATACAATAACCCTTACATTACTTTTGGGTGAAACATAAAGCATTACTTGAATGGAAACATGTCAATGAAGAGGTAGAATTATAAATTCATACGGAATTGTTACTGATCATTGGACGACTTTACCAACGTGAGTAGAGATGGCCATAAATATTTACTTTGTTAACCAATATTGAATGTATTGTGACGGTGAATATGCATTGCCTGATTATTGGCGTTAATAATTTGATGATGCATTTTTTTTGGTAATTTTTTTGAGGTTTGGCATTTTAAGGTATTTGTTTTTGTTAATATTGGTTAAAATTTTATAGGAATTGTTAAAATAACGAGTTTTGGGTTATCTAGACTACACAATCCAAATGCCCTATTTTTTTTAATTGTGAATCTATTTATTCATTAAAAACATATTTTAAATAATAAAAACTCTCAATCTAATCTAAATTTTACATCTAATTCCAAAACAAAACCAAAATATTAAATAGTAAAACAAGATGCATATCTAGCACCTACAACATTTGAACGCTACTTAGCAAATAGATATTGTTCACTTGATTAAGGTTCGTTTTATGTTATTTATCAAATTATACATTCTTAAATGTTCACTCGATTAAGGTTCGTTTTATGTTATTTATCAGACTATACATTCTTAATGTGAAATTGGAGAGTATATAGTTTGTGTTGAAAATATTAAAGTCATCTGCAAGTACTTTGTGCAGGAGAAAAGAGTACAAACATGGGCAACTTAAGTTGAGTGCGCATCTCTGTGCATTTAACAGAGGCATGGAGAAACCGTAAGGATGAAGTTTTTGTTTATGGGCCGTAGCCACCATTGCAGAGAAATTGAATTTTGTGGTTCAAACCACGCAACAGCACGTTCTATTAAAAACAGTCTTATCGGGCGTTAAAGCCCTCACCAACCAATCAATGGGAGTCTTATCCTTTACGCGCCAGTTTTTTGAGTTTTGAAAGGGCGACGTCATGCTGGTCCCCACAACATCGCACATCTGCCCAACCGCAAGGCTCGTCATCCACCGCGATGCGATATCGCACATCGCATATCGCATGCGCCAAAGGTCTATGCCATCGCAGCATTGGACTGCCGATGCGATGCACCAATGCTGATAGCGCACAGCGCATATATCACATCGCCAGCGCCAAAGTGTAAGAACTCCGCACCACCCGACCGCCGATCGCCGATGTGAAGCCGGTCCCACATGCCAACTCACCACATTCGACCAATCACGTTGATTCGTGTTCATTTTTTCCCTGACGTCACATATCACTTTTGTTATGCGAATTTTTTATAAAAGACAGTTCAATTTTGGTTTAAAGTCCGATGGGGCCCAGCACCAGCCAATAGGAAAGCGTTCACGTCGATTTGAGGCTTGCTGACGTAGGGGTCATTTGTTACGCGAAAATTTTGCAATACAGTTTAACTTTTGTTTGAAGTCCAAGTTTAAAGGTTTATTAAACTTTGGGTAAAAGTTTTATGTCTCGGTAGAGGTATTAAGGTTCGAGGACCTTAATGTATTGTTTTATTTTGTTATTGTAATGTTTGTTTTATATTGTGTGATAAAGTCTTATGACTTTGATAATATATGTACACGGATAAGTAATATATATTATAAACTTTTTAAGTTTATAATATATATATATATATATATATATTCTATAGTTTTATTTTATTTCTTTTATGATGTGCCATATAAAGTGAAAAAGATAGAATAGATAAAGAATGGTGGTGTATTACTGTGTAGTGTGAAAAAAAGCCTGCAGGCAGAGATAAAGAAAAAAACATAGTGGAAGTAAAACATAGCACTGTATGTGCATATTGAGACAGAGGGACATTTTGTTTGAGAGCACTGCATTTTGTAGCAGTCATATATAGTTTTTTTTTTTTTTGTAATCCCTCTGACAGAGGAAGACATCAATTTGCAATATGATCGTTTTATGTTTAATCAAAAGCATTTTATGCCATCTCTATCCAACAACAAGAAATTTTTTTTAATCTCTGTGTTGTAGAGGAGACTCTTTATTCTCCCTGTGTGTTCTGGAATCATCAGAAATTCTAAGATGGTATCAGAGCTAGTCCAAGCTCTTTGAAGGTGTCAAAGAAGCTGAAGGAAAGATTTGTTGCAACAGTTCTCCAGCAGAGTGAAGGCTCAGCAACAGTTCAGGTATTTCTCAAAAAACAGAGTTTTGTTTTGTTTAAAAGAGTGCAGTCCTCAGAGACAGAGTTTGTCTTTTAAAGAAGGAAAACCAGTTTGTTTAAAAAAAAAACACACAGTCAAGTTTATTACATAGTTCAGTGTGCTAAGTCATGGTAGGAGCCAGCACAAGCATGAGTATTGGAAATACTCAGCTCCCACAGTTCAATGGGAAGAACTATGATTATTGGGCAATCACCATGAGAGCCTTGTTTTCCTCTCAAGACTTATGGGAGCTTGTTGAAGATGGTTTTGAAGAACCAACAGATGAAAATTCCTTTAATGCCTTGACACAGGCATAAAAGGATTTGTTGAAGAGCAATAGGAAGAAGGACTCAAAAGGCCTCTTCTATCTCTATCAAGCAGTACATGAGAGTGTGTTTCCAAGGATAGCAATAGCTAAGAGATCCATGGATGCATGGGATACCCTCCAGATTACCTATCAAGGTATGGAGAAGGTGAAGCCAACAAAGCTACAATTGCTAAGGAGAGATTTTGAAAGTATTTGTATGAAAGAGTCTAATAACATAGACTCATTCTTCACACATGTGATTGGATTGGTTACCCAGATAAGGTCTCATGGAGAGACACTTGAATAAAGAAGGATTGTGGAGAAAGTGTTGAGGAGATTACCCTCAAGGTTTGATGTGATAGTCACAACCCTTGAAGAGACAAAGGATCTTTCAAATTTTTGAGTTGATGAAATTCATGCATCACTGATGACACATGAACAAAGATTGGGTAGAAATGCACACTCATCTTTGGAGCATGCCTTCAAGACCCAAATGTCCTTTAGAAGAGGAAGAGGTCAAGGAAAAGGAAACTACAGAGGAAAAGGAAGAGGTAGAAGCCAACACAGAGGAGGAAGAAACAACCCTGCAAGTGGAAGGGGCAGCAATCAAAATCAGAGCTAAGGCCAAGGCAACAGCCAGCAAGGTGGACAAAATCAAGCACATGGAAAAAGGTATGACAAATCCCAAGTCCAATGTCATTACTGTAAGAAGTATGGTCATTATGCAAATGAATGTAGGAAGAAACAGAGTGACATGGGTAATAGACCCAGTGCTAATTTTACAAAAGAAAATATCAGTCAAGATAAGTTGTTTTTAACATGTAATATGGCTGAGGAAAAGAATAAGGATGTATGGTTTTTAGATTCAGGATGCAGTAACCATATGACTGGAAACATTGTCATGTTTTCCATGTTAGATGAAAATGTAAAGTCTTAAGTTACATTGGGGACAGACAGTGAGGTCTCTGTCATGGGAAAAGGTAGAGTAGGTATTTTGACAAAGAAAGGAGAAAAGAAGAGCATATCTGATGTATATTATGTACCAGGTATGAAATGTAATTTGTTAAGCATTAGACAGCTCATTCAAAAGGGCTACAATGTTTTCTTTGAAGATGATGTATGCACCATCATGGATAAACCACCAAGCAAGCAATGCATTGCTGAAGTTAAGATGACAAAGAACAGAATGTTCCTTCTCAAAATGAGAGCAGATTTGAAGAAAGAAGAAGAAATGGCTGTAGTGACACAAGAGACATTCCAAAGAGAAGAAAAAGATGAAAACTGGTGTTGGAACTTGAGATTTGGACATCTCAACTTTGGAGGACTAAATTTGTTGCATAAAAAAGGAATGGTAAAGGGATTACCATTGATTGAGAAACCGGATAGCCTATGTGAAGGCTACATCTTGGGAAAACAACACAGAGAAAGCTTTCCATCAGGAAAGAGCATAAGGGCAAAGGCACCCTTAGAAATTGTCCATTCAAATTTGTGTGTACCAATGCAAACACCATCACTTGTAAGCAGCCATTATATGCTGACTTTTATTGATGACTTCACAAGGAAAACTTGGGTTTATTTCTTGAAATATAAAAGTGAAGTGTTTGAAAAATTCTGCCACTTTAAGGCACTTGTTGAGAACCAAAGTGGGCAGCACATAAAAGTTTTAAGAACTGATAGAGGAGGTGAGTATATTTCAAAAGAATTTCTTCGTTTTTGCATAGAAAATGGCATACACAAGCAATTTACAGCAAGGTACACACCGCAGCAAAATGGAGTTGCTGAAAGGAAAAATAGAACAATCATGGATATGGTAAGAAGTATGTTGAAGGCAAAACATTTGCCAAATGAGTATTGGGCTGAAGCCATACATTGTGCAGCATACATCTTGAATAGATGCCCAACCAAAGCAGTAATGAACAGAGTTCCGAAAGAAGCATGGAGTGGCATAAAACAAGGAGTCACCCACATGAAAGTTTTTGGTTGTGTGGCTTATGCACACATTCCAGATCAGCTAAGAAAGAATTTGGACAACAAGGGGGAGAAGTGTGTTTTTATTGGATACAGTGAGGAATCCAAAGCTTATAGGTTGTATAACCCATCCACCAATAAATTTATTGTGAGCAGATATGTTCAGTTTATTGAAGAAGAAGCTTGGGATGGAAGCATTGAGAAAACAGTCAATGTAAAGAGCTGTTTGTCTCATGATAAAAATGAGGATGAGATGGCTGAAATACATCCATCATTAGCACCACTACCTCCACCAACATAAGGACAACAAGGGACACCACAAGCTGGAGTAAGAACATCCTTGAGAAGTAATGATAGTGCTTCTTCAAGCACACCACAAGGAGCAGATTTGAGTGCTTCTTCAAGCACATGTACACCAAATGAAAGAGGAACAAGATTCAGAAATCTAAATGAGATTTATGAGAAAGAGGCAGAAAATGAAAGTATGAACTATTTATTTGCATTATATTGTCATGTTGATGATCCTATTCATTTTGAAGAAGCTATAAAATATAAGAAATGGATAGATGCTATGGATGAAGAAATGAATGCAATAGAGAAAAATAAAACATGGGAATTGGTTGATCTCCCAAAAGGTAAGGAAGTCATTGGAGTAAAATGGGTTTATAAAACCAAGAGCAATGTTGAAGGTAAGATTGAAAGGCACAAGGCCAGACTTGTTGTCAAAGGATATAAGCAACAACATGGAAGAGATTATGAAAAAACTTTTGCACCGGTTGCAAGAATGGAAATAGTGAGAGTAGTGTTGTCCATAGCAGCACAAAACAAGTGGAAATTTTACCAAATGGATGTAAAATCAGCATTCCTAAATGGAGTATTGATGGAAGAGGTTTACGTTGAACAACCTCTAGGCTATGAGAAAAAGGGCCAAGAGCACAAAGTTTGCAGATTGAAGGAAGCTCTTTATGGGCTAAAACAAGCACCAAGAGCATGGTACAGTAGGATAGATTCCTATCTACTAGAGAATGGGTTTGAAAAATGTGAATGAGAACCCACATTATACATCAAGGAGAAAGATGGTAAGATGTTGATTGTTGTCTTATATGTTGATGATGTGATTTTTACAGGTAATGATGTTTACCTCATTGAGAATTTTAAATCAGTCATGAAGGATGAATTTGAGATGACTGATATGGGATTGCTGAAATACTTCTTAGGAATAGAAGTAGAGCAAAATGAAAATAAAATATTTATCTCTCAAGCTAAATATGTAAATGAAGTTTTGGAGAGATTTAACATGCAGGATTGCAAGGCAGCAATTACTCCCACAGTAATGGGATTGAAACTCAGCAAGGAGGACAACATCAAGGATTTTGATCTTAGCTTGTACAAGAGCATAGTTGGCAGCCTTATGTATTTGACTGCAACTAGGCCTGATATTATGCATGCTGTGAGTTTAATTTCTAGATTTATGGAAAGGCCAAAGGAAGCACATTGGCAAGAAACAAAAATAATTTTGAGGTATGTGAAAGGAACTAAAAGGTATGGAATTCTATATACCACTTCTGAAAATTCTGAATTGATTGGATATACTGAGAGTGATTGGACTGGAAGTATTGATGACCGGAAAAGTACCTCTGGTTATATTTTTCATATGGGTTCAGGAGCGATTTCATGGGCTTCTAAGAAACAACCTATTGTAGCATTGTCTACAACAGAAGCAGAGTATGTGGTAGCTATAGCAGCAACATGTCAAGCAATGTGGATTAGAAGAATGTTGAGGAATTTATGCCAAGAATAGGTAAAAGGCACAGTGATATATTGTGACAATAGCTCAGCTATAGCATTGTTAAAAAATTTTGTGTTTCACAAAAGAACTAAACACATAGATGCTAAGTTTCACTACATTAGGGAGCTAGTGAACAATGGTGAAATTGTTTTACAACATTGTAGAACAGAGGAGCAGTTTGCAAGCATTCTGACAAAGCCATTGGGGCAAAAGAGTTTTGAATATTTGAGGAAATGCTTGGGTATGACAGATAACCCAGCAACTGACTTTAAGGGGGAGTGTTGAAAATATTAAAGTCACCTGCAAGTACCCCGTGCAGGAGAAAAGAGTACAAACAGGGGCAGCTTAGGTTGAGTGCACACCTCTGTGCATTTAACAGAGGCATGGAGAAACTGTAAGGATGAAGTTTTTTTTAATGGGCCGCAGCCACCATTGCAGAGAAATTGAATTTTGTGGTTCAAACCACACAACAGCAGGTTCTATTAAAAACAGTCTTATCGGGTGTTAAAGCCCTCACCAACCAATCAACGAGAGTCTTATCCTTTACGCGCTAGTTTTTTGAGTTTTGAAAGGTCCACGTCATGGTGGTCCCCACAACATCGCACATCCGCCCAACTGCAAGGCTCGTCATCCACCACCATGCGATATTGCGATATTGCGATGCGATATCGCTTGCGCCAAAGGTCTATGACATCGCAGTATTGGACCGCCGATGTCAATATCGCAAAATGCATATCACACATCGCCAGCGCCAAAGTGTAAGAACTCCGCACCACCCGACCTCTGATCGCCGATGTGAAGCCGGTCCCACATGCCAACTCACCACAGTCGACCAATCGCGTTGATTCGTGTTCATTTTTTCCCTGACGTCACATATCACTTTTGTTATGCAATTTTTTTATAAAATACAGTTCAATTTTGGTTTAAAGTCCGATGGGGCCCAGCACCAGCCAATAGGAAAGCGTTCGCGTTGGTTTGAGGCTTGCCAACGTAGGGGTCATTTGTTACGTGAAAATTTTGCAATACAATTTAACTTTTGTTTGAAGTCCGAGTCTAAAGGTTTATTAAACTTTGGGTAAAAGTTTTATGTCTCGGCAGATGTATTAAGGTTCGAGGACCTTAATGTATTGTTTATTTTGTTATTGTAATGTTTTTTTTATATTAGGTGACAAAGTCTTATGACTTTGATAATATATGTACACTGATAAGTAATATATATTATAAACTTTTTAAGTTTATAATATATATATATATATATATATATATATATATATATATATATATATTCTATAGTTTTATTTTATTTCTTTTATGTTGTGCCATATAAAGTGAAAAATATAGAATAGATAAAGAATGGTAGTGTTTGCTATGTAGTGTGAAAAAAAGCCCGCAGGCAGAGATAAAGAAAAAACACAATGGAAGTAAAATAGAGCACTGTATGTGCGTATTGAGACAGAGAGACAATTTTTTTTTAGAGCACTGCATTTTGTAGCAGTCATATACAGTTTTTTTTTTTGTAATCCCTCTGACAGAGGAAAACATCGGTTTGTAATAGGATTGTTTTATGTTTAATGAAAAGAATTTTATGCCATCTCTGTCCGGCAGCAAGAATTTTTTTTTAATCTCTGTGTTGTATAGGAGACTCTTTATTCTATGTGTGTGTTCTGGAATCATCAGAAATTCCAATAGTTTGGAATATTTGAATTTGGAAGAGCTACAAGAAAATACTCAGATGTGTGAAGCTCAAGAGCATCAAGGGGTTGGAACCTACGATAAAGCTTCAGACGCTAAGTGTTAATGGTTGGGTGCTATGCATTAGAGTAGCTTCCAAGTATGGAAGCATACATTGGTATATATGGAAGAGATGTGTGCAGAAAAATGTGTGAAGCTATAGGCAATTAAGGGTTTGAAGGCTGCCAAAAAAAATTTAGAAGTGAAGCGTTATAGATTCTACAAAACTCAGTTTTGTCCCGGGGTCGAATCTCAACATGAACATTTCCCATTGGCCGAATTCCGCAAAACTAAGATGGTCTCAAGGTCGACTCTTGGCATGAACATTTCCCATGCCGTCAACAAGTATCTGAAGCGACTTCTGATCAACCTAATCTCTTACCAATTACTAAAATTGATTAAGGTAAACAATGTTTGCCTAGCCAGTTCCATAGAAAAAACACTTTTGGTCTAATTAGTACTTATTAATCTCAATAATTACTAAACTTTACATTTATGATTGTATTGTAATTTATCATCAAGTTGTTTCACTTGTTTATATATATATATATATATATAATTTAATTGATTACATTATAATATTACAATGCAAGGTATTTGAGCAACCATCATCAATTAAACAACATTAAACTATCATCAATTAAACTACACTATGAGAATAATGATTTTTTATTAAAGTACATTGTGAAAAATAACAATTTTTTCAAAATTATTATAAATTTATATTTTTTATTATATATATATATATATATATATATATATATATATATATATTAATTTATTTTATTCCATCAAAACGCTACTTTTTATTTTAAAATACAATATAAGAAATAATATGTTTATTTTATTGACATTATTTTATTTTATTTTGTAGGGCGACTCATGAAGTTTGAACTCGAAACTTCATAGGAACTAACTCCTCATTATTAAGACGATAGCTAATCCAACTAACCTCATGGGCTAAATCTTTGTATTAATTAATTTATAATTACAAACATAGATTATTATGTCACTGCTTATGCAGTGACATATATGATCGGTTCTAAGCTATTAGTTTGTCTGTACTGGAGAAAATTTTCAATTTTCTATAGTTAACATTATTCTTTTCGTTGAAGTTTTTGAGCGACGTCAGCTCACTGCTGCATCCCTGACTCCAGATTTCGAGGGTGGATGTCATCCTATCATGCACAATAGAGCAGGTTGATAGGATTGTACGAAGTAGGTACAGGAATGGGTGATTCGTTGTACAACTCAGAGTTAACTTGGGATGCTTTGAGCTCTAGTGGGGTAAATTTGGTTTTAGGAGTGTTGGTGGACAATTTATTATGGTTAATTGATTATCGATAAGCGCATTTAGCTATGTTCCATGTTCAAATAGTTTCTTGGTGTTCTGGCGTTCATCGAGGCTCGAATTCCTATTTCTGTGCCTACGTTTTCTTTGTGGCCTAACTCCTCGTTCTCAAGCTTCCATTGTTACCAAGTGAAGTGTTAAACGTTTTGCTGCATTTACTTCACCGGATGCAAGCATTAAAAATTTTATGCAAAACCCTGAAGGTGTTTGGTTATGTTGCAGGACACAGGATTTTCGACCTCCTAGACGACCATCTGATAGGTAAATGTATGCTTATTAATTTATGGTTTAGTCATCGTGTTGCATAATTTGGACTTCTAATGGTTCACCGTTTCACAAAAATTGCAGGATAGAATTTAGAGTTTAGAGAACAACAATTGTTCAGGTAAGCAGATTGTTGGATTCTACCAACATAAACCTGGTGAGTTTTTGAGATCTCCCTGTGAGCAAAATCTGGTTTAATGCGTGATTTTATTTGTTAATAGAAGTGTTAAGTACATTGCGGGGTTGAGTTTCGACGGTTTGAGTGCAATGTTGTAGGAATAAAAAAGTAGTGATTGACCGTAACTAAGTCAGAAGTCGGCCCATATTTGCATTTTCTCAAGTCATATGAGAAAGGTGTCGACCCCGATTCCATATTGTCTTCTTTTAAATAGTTTGTCAACCTTGATTCCATGTTTTTCTGTAGCAGTTACAGTGAAGTTTTCTAGGAATTTACTTTGAAAGTTTTGAAGTCGAGAATATAGGGATCTTTGTATTTTTAGAAGGATCGTGAGCAAGGTGCCGACTCCATATCGTAGTGTTTTAGATAGTCTAGAGGTCGGAGTTCTATTGACATAAACATCTAGCTCCAAAAAAAATAACTTTGAGCTCAGTCGAGCGCGACGCATACACACAAGGTTGTCTTAATTATTAAATTTCTAAAATTTGTGATGTCATAAGTTGACGCATGTTTACATTTTACTAGACTTATGAACAAGGTCTAGACACTGACTCCATATCGTGGTGTTTTAAATAGTCGGGGAGTCAGAGTTCTATTGTCATAAATATCTAGTTGGGGAAGAAAATAATGTTGACCTCAATCGGACCCAATGCATAGATACAACATTTTAAGTTTCTAAAGTTTCTAATGTATGAAGTTCACCGACATTTCCCTTTCCCCAAGGCCCTTGAGTAATAAATATACGAAAAAATAAATAAATAAGGCTATTTGATCGCTAAATTTTCAGTTTATAGTTTCATCCTATGTATGCGAGTTTTTTCATGGCTTTTATGTTCACTCCATTTCCATAGAACATAATGATGCTATTAATTTGTTTTCAAAACACTAAATTTATTGGAATAAAATTTATAGTTTAACTAATGGTAAATTACAGTCTCACATAATTTCTAGCTAGAAAAACAAAAAATTAAAATAATGGACACCAAAATTCAACCTTCAACAATATTAGAGAACCTTTGAGACCAATGCTACCAGTATTCTGAGTTTCCAATGGTGGGATATTTATTCTACGCTCTTCCTCAATTTTATGGATAGGCGAACATGCTTGAGCCACAGTTGTAAGAGTACGTTTTAAGAAAATCAAATTAAGAATAAGGGCATTCCTCTCCATGTCAGTTTTTTGGGTTCCTTTGAAGTCAGACGAAACCCGTAGTCGAGGTCTAGCCTGAATTCCTTGTCGGGAATTTGTTGTGTCTGTGGAGAAGAATAATAAGAAAGAGGCTGATGTCCGACCCGTCTTGGAAAATGCCAAGATTCGAGCTATCTTGAAGTTGCAACTACCGTTTAAGTGAGTTATTTTCGACTTGTGTAATTTATGAACCATATTGACATTATATTTTGTTTAAACGAGGGATAAAAGGTTCATAACTTTCAAATATTTTAATACTAATTTGTGTTAATTTGTACATCCTTTTTGAATTTGTTATCTTAAACTTTTATATTGAAAGAATAAAAATGTTTATGTAAAATTTATGTAAATAATTTTATCTTATAAAAATAATTTATTGATTTTTTTTTTTATTGATAAAAAAATTATTTTAAATTAAATTTATTAAACAATATGCTATATGAAAAAACAAAATAATAAATTATAAACATGCCAACTATACACATATGTTTCTTTTTTGGGTGTTTTTAGAACCAAGTAAGAGGTCGGGCTGATTATCGGGTTGGAGGTGGCCCTTGGAAATACCCACAATTATACGTACATATTTATGTTATGACCCCTACTAAAATCAAGTCAAAGCCCCCCCCACTATGAGGTGAGAGTTCAACATTGTCATTTGAATGGTCTCTCTAGACACTTCCGACTACTGACACTCCACGACTAATTCAGCTCGAGCTACAATACTTCACGCGAGCTAGTGCAAGGTCATAAAAATTCAATGGCAGTTGCAATATTGGTTTATTTAAATATTATTTTAATCAAAATTATTCACTTATACATTAATTTTTATATTAGCTGAGATTAAATTACTATGCTCATAATTTAGTTTTTTTATCCAATATAAATTAAAAATATAATTTTTTGCATTTTGTTTCCTAGAATCCAGGTAAACTAATTAAATGAGGTCTATGATTAGGTTTATCATCAATTGATATGTTATAAATTAAAAATTAAATATCTAGTAAAATTATATGTTATTATACATTCAGTGGGCTAACATTTAGCTAAAAAAAAGTTAAAGTAAATTTAAGGTTCTTATAAATATAAATAAGTAAGAAAATAGTTAGCAAGTCGAAGGTCGACATTTTCATTTGAATGGTCTCTCTAGACACTCATGACTACTGACACTCCCTGACCAACTCGGCTCCAGTGACAATAATTCATGCTAGCTCGTGCTAGGTCAGAAAAATTCAACGGAGGTTGCAATATCTGTTTGATTTAAATATTATTTTAATCAAAATTATTCACGTATACATTAATTTTGATATTAGGCAAGATTAAAGTACTCTCTTGGTTTTTTTTTATTCAACATAAATTGAAAATATATTTTTTTTGCATTTTATTTTCTAGAATCTAGATTCACTGCTATTAATATTATTATTATTATTATTATTTCTTATAAACGATTTAAATGAGGTCTACCATATTCACATTATTTTTTTCTTTAAAGGAGGTATAACTCGTTCATATATTTTAATTATTTTATCTTATAAGAATAATTTATTCAATTTATTTTTTTTATCGATAAGAAAATAAAATATTTTAAATTAAATTTATTAAATGATATGTTATATGAAAAGAAAAAATAATAAGTTATAAAGAGGCCAAATATACATATATGTTTCTTTCTTGGGCCTTGCTTGAATCAACTTGGAGGTCGGGTTGAATATGAGGTCGAGGTCAGCATTGTCTCTTGAACGGTACTACGACACTCCGTGACCAATTCATCTCCTTGTAAACACGCTCGACTATATGCACATATTTTTTTTGTGGTCCCTACTGAAAGAAATTCATAAGTCCGACCCCACTATGAGGTCGGAAGTCGGCCTTGTTGTTTTAATGGTCTCTCTAGACACTCCTGACTATTGAGAGTCCCTGCCCAAATTGGCTCGAACAACAATACTGCATGGGAGCCCTCACAAATTCAATGGAGGTTGCTATATATGTTATATTTAAATATTATTTTAATCAAAATTATTCACATATAAATTAATTTTGATATTATGTGATATTAAAGTGCTTTGTTGTTTTATGAGGGAATGAGCATAAATGGTCAAATAATCTTGCTTCATGGTTTTTATAGTTTGTGTTGATATTTGAGAACAATTATTTGATTTATTACATCCAAATTCTAACTTATTCCATCATCCATGTTTTATTTCTCTTCTCATTATTATTTGGCTTGCAATGTACTTTTCTATTAGTTAAAAATAAAATTTTATTTTTGAGTTTAGTTTTCTAGAAGCTAGATTGATTGCTATTATTATTATTATTTGGAAAAGACTTAAATGAGGTCGTCTATCATTAGTTGATATATTATAAATTATAAATTAAATGTGTGGTAAAATTAGTTGTTATTATACATTCAGTGCCTAACATTTATCTGAAAAATGGTTAATTTAAATTTATTTATTTTTATAAATATAAATAGGAAAGCAAATAGTTTTTATGTTTGAGTTTTTTCTTTCTCTTTTTATTTATTTATTTATTTTTTATTTTATTTTTAAATTTGAAAATTATTTATTTAAATTACAATTTTAGTCAATGGATTCTAAAATATTAAGTGTTTATATATATATATATATATATATATAGTTAAAAATGTACGTGAAATAATTAAACTCTTTTATACTTTTTAGCTATTTTTTCAATTTATATTTAAACAACAACTTTGCAGTATATTTAACTTTTGATTTACTATACATTTTATATGAAGATATTTTTTACTTGTTTGTTGACCATGTTTATTTATTTATTTGTTTATTTTTTTGGGGTCCTAATTATTTTAAATTGTACCAAGCAAGTAAATTGTTAAGTTTTATTGATTGATTTTACTTAAATTTGTGAATGATTTCAAAATGAGTTAAACTTTCATGTTTTAATTATTTTCACTGATTTAGTTTAAAGCTGTGTGAATGTGAATTTAAATTTGATTTCATTTTTAATTTAATTTTATTCATATATTTTGTAAATTAACTATTTGGAATATTAAATAATTAATTAAATTTAAAATTATTTATATTTATAGTAATTTCCATATATATATATATATATATAAACATTTTTCATATAAGAAAAACTTATATTAAAACTTCAATAATATTGTATTCTTTTAATTGTTTACATCATGCTAAAATGTTTTATTATCAAAATTTATTGTTTTTATATATAAATAAATAGAGTGTTAAATTATTATATTAAGTTGTTTTATTTTTGTTTATTTTAAATTGGATGGATGTTAAAATTTCTTATTCAACTAGTATTCTTTAAGGTCATAGTATTTTCATTGTGACGTTGTTTAATTGTATTGAATTTAAGGAGGGGAAATGTAAATAAACAGAATAATTACAATAATCTTATAGTTAATAAATACATTGTCTTGTTATATATATATATATATATATATATATATATATATATATATATATATATATATATATATATATATATATATATATATATATATATATATTAAATTTATTTATATACTAATATTAGTATTATTTAATGGTGTATAGTTAGAAACATTTTATTATTTTTATTAGTGGTTTTTGTAAATCATGATGCATTGCTTGATATTCAATGAACAAAGGTTATCCAAACAAAAAGTAATTGATTTAAGAAATACAACTATAGAGTGATGGATAGAAATTGCTAGTATAAATTATTCTATCTAGGTTTTTAATGTAAATAGATCATGCACTAGTTTACTGCCCTCATGATATTTAGGAACTTTGAAATATATGTTTTAGGATTAGATAAAATGATTGCTATATTTTATGAGAAAAAAATGATTTTGCATATGATTTTAATTTTATAGATATGGGATCCTAATGATTAAAATGTTGTAGACATTTGTGCAGGTTTGAATTTTCTCTAAAGTTTAAAGTGCTAAATACTTTTATCTAGACTCGGCAATATCCAAAACTTGACAAAATTTTGACGAATTTTAAATAAACTTTATTCTTGTCCATTGATTTCGGGCTAAATTACACTTATTTATGTCTAGGTGGCAAGATCAAGTTTTTAATTTTTTTTTTAAATTTTGGAATAATATTAATGTTTTTATGTAGCAATTATGTGCACTTTTTTTTCCAAAACAAATGAAAAACAATAAAAGACAAATGTGAACTAGAAGGAATTAAAGAACCTTACAACCTTTGATATTTGCAATTGTGGTGTTTAATAACATTTAATGTCTAAAAAATTAAAGACAATTATAAAGTTTTCAAATACTTTTATATACTTAGATTTGAATTTTTGGTCAATTCGTGTTTGGTATGATTCAAAGTACAATGTATAATCTGTTTATGACTGAACATCTTCTACTAATGAAATTAGTTTTTAGAACAAATTTTCCTGTTATTTTTCCCGGTATTATGATGTGTGCTAGTTTGGGTGGAATTTGTTAAAAAATAGGGTTATGCAATTCTGAATGATTTTGAGTCATGGAATGTGTAGTTGTGCAATTATAAAAACGGTTGCAACAACTTATAGAATATGAGGATATTGATAATCAGAATTTGGATTCTGCAAATAAAACAGAGACAAAACGATGAGCTTTTTAAATGCAATTTCTGTGGCACATGGATTAGTTGCAGTTTTAATTGGTACAAATTTGCTGCTATTGCATGAAATATCTTTGTTCAAATCCAGAGAAAAATGGATGACAATAAAAGGGAAACATGTAATGGTTTTTTTGTCTGATTGAAATAATATATTTATTGATTCACTAGGTCTTGTGCGAGAATTTTTTTTCACAAATTATAATGCTAAAATCAACAAATATTACATGCACCTCTAAATTTCATAGTCATTTTTTTTGTGTATGTCTACTTGGAATCTTTATTCCAATATGGGTGGATATAGACGTTTAAATTATCACATTTATAGTTAATTTCGGTGCAATATCTTTTGCTCAAATTGACATATTTACTAAATTACATATGCAATATAATGTAGTTATAGTACTATGATTAAAATTGAGCGATAGATTTAACTGCAATTTATGTAGTCATGTGTCTTGATAAATCAAGGGCATCAATAGTTTGGTTATTTCTCTACTTATGATAATTTCTTGTTATAGTCTTTTTACTTATTGATTACAATATTCTCTTCTTGATTTATTATTGTGTTCTTCTCATCAAGAAAACTATCAAATTATGAACAATAAGGAGACAAGAGACAAAATATATATATGCTTGTCAGCTAGGGCCAAAACCTCTCACTCTTTGAGAGGAAAACCCAAACTAAATTATTCTTATAGAACCTTCAATTGATGAATACCAAGACTGTGACAAAGACCCTTGACACTAGAGCCCTCCAAAGAAAAATTCACTTTCCTCCTCTTCAATGCTGCTCTTCCTCTTCTTCTTCTCAGCTTCCTTTAGAATTTCAGCCTCTTCTTGTAGTCATGTAATCCTTTTGCCTCACAATTGAAACCCTAGATCAATTTTTCCTCTTGAATAGGCTCCTCTTTGAGAGAGACTCTTCTCTCACCTGCCCGACTTCCTTAAATGAAGTTCTTCACCCAAACAAGGTCACATTTATGCAACTGTAATCTTTGATATTCCTTAGCCAAATTCAGACACGAAATTCTCGCACGTCTGAGGGTAGACTAGAAGAAACCAATCCTCAATGATCACACTCTCATTCGCTATCATTCCTTCTTTCTTTTTTGTCCTTAAGTATCCTTTTAAGATGAATTTTAAACTTGTTAGGAGAGACTTACTTGACATAAATTGATTTCATTGAAATGAGGTCAAGCATTGGTATATACATATAGTCATTTTTTCATTACAGTTAGGCTAACATGATCTCTTGGAGTAGGCTGCCTTCACCTTTCTAGAATAATCCTTCTAGTGTAGGTTGACTTGAGTGAGGGATAGTGACAAGGTCTTATAGGGTTACTTATAAAGACAAATATGTCTCTTTACAGTTTTTAGCATGCATTCATTACATGAAAATGTCTCTTTAGACTTTTATGGCTAGATGAAAATATCCATAAGGGCTCTCAATGGGAGCCTTAAATAAAAATGAAATATCTTGCTCATGAAACGCATGATGCAAGAATTACAATAATTTTATTTTTCTTCTTTACAACTTTCACATAAATCACCATTACATGTAATTATGAAGATAAAACCTAGTTACGCTCTTCAACACTCCATCTTAACTAGGGAGGTATTCATAATGGTACTTGGTCATTCTCAATATGAAGAATCTCTCATAAGAAGAATTATATTGGTAATCCATTTGTATAGCATCATATAACCCATCATTGTCACATATCAAGGAATTGACTAACAACTCTCTCTCTCTCTACAAGACCTGATCTCAATGCTGACGATACCAATGATTTATAGACACTCTCATCATTGTATCTCTCAGAACATACCCCACTCGAGTTCTTAGGATGTGTTCCATCAGGACTATTCTTATCTTGGATACCTAGTCCTCAAATAATATCGTTCCTTTATGAGTAATATTATCTTAGATTCCCTATCTCATCCTCAAAAAGCATTGGATGCCAAATGATTACCCAATCTTGCATTTTGTCTTCCCAATTGAAGACCAGAATGATGTGTATATATCTCCCTCACAATTAGGGATTAAATATTTATTTAAATCAAGGAATTTACTCATTCCTATAGAAGGAATGTACCTAAGCTCCTTCTTGGCTTAATAATTTCCAAGTTTCTTCATAGTAAGAAATTATTTTCCAGACTCCCTCTTAATGAAGGACCTACAACAACTCCTCAGGTGGAGATGACGGTGTTAGTGTCAGTATTTGCAGCCTTCCTCCAGTGATAAAAAATGCTCTTACCAAGTGATTTTAAGGTGTCAAGGTCAAATTTTGTCATTTCAGTGAGTCTTCAAGCAAAATTTGGTCACTAGGTATTAGGTCTAGGGTTTGTTTTCACTCTTTTCAAAGTTGTCCAAAGGTCGGTCCTTGTCACCATTCAGCTGAGTGTACCATCATTCAGAGGGTTTTCATCATCATTTCAGTTTCCACTGGGTCATTTTACACCTTGTTCATGCTTCAGTTGTGCCTAGGTAAGGTTCATTTCCCTCTCCTAGGGTTTTGGAGGTAATTTCTCTTGGATGGTCAAATCATCAGCAAAACTTGTATCCTGATGTTCATACACCTTCCCTAATCCTTAATGTACCTTATTAAACACTTCCCATCACTGAGATCCCCCAAATTCCTCATTTTTGCACAAACCCTAGTTTCTTGCTACAACTTGGCAATTTTCTAGGCTAGGCCTGTGTTTTGCCCTTTTGAACCTCTTCCCCTCACTAAATCTCTGAAATTCCACATTCCCCTGCTTCCTAACATCCCTCCCTACTTCCCAAAATTTTCTAAAGAATTTAGAAGCCCCTTATCCCCTTCATTTCGCTTCATTTCGACAAATCCCTTGTTCCACACATCGGGATAGATTTCACTCAAATGATGTTTCTGAGAAATAAAAGATGAATTTGGGAAAACTGAGAGATTTTTTGTCCACAATAGGCCAAGGAAGAAAAACCTCCTTCAATTTTTACACAGGTGTCATGGTTTTAGAGAAATGTCAAGCATATCGTTGCTTCAGGAGAATTGATGCACCTCTAAAGGGACCTTGGCAAAATCAATATTTCTCCTATCCTGGTTGGACAAATTACTTTCTTGATGATTCCAATAATAACTAGACAGAAATATATTTCCAATGAGCTACCATGAGCTCAATTTGGAGTTGAGGAAGTTTTTCAAAAGTTGACTGCAATAGCACTCTGCCTTGAGGTAGCCTCATTCTGCTAATTTTGACCAGTCTTGGGAGATTTGATTTTTTACAGGGAAAATGAACTCCAAATTGAAAAATTCCACTTGGTTTGGAAATTAGACTCAATAAGATTTCCAACGAGCTATTCCGTGCCCAATTTGGACACCGGGAAGGCCTCCAAAAGCCTTCTTAAAAATGTGCTACGCGTTGGGTTCATGGCGTGACACATTGGGTTTGTGTGTGGCGCATTGGGTTAGTGCGCGGCGCATTGGGCCAAAACACAAGATTTTTTCCATTCCTTTCACCCATCAAATTATGCTCAGTCTCTCCTTTTTCAAGTAAGTCAGAGCCACTTCCTCATTGCTCTTAACAAGTGTTTGGTGTTGGTATGAAAATTTAAATGCAAAAAACTCAAAATCCTATTCTCTTGTTTTAAGATTGCTCCAAGGGTTTTCAAACTTGTTTTGTGCCAAACACTTCCATTCTCCACCTTTTTTTTTCCACCCCCTCACTGTTATCTTATCATAGCAGCTCATCCCCTATTCCCTCCATCCCTAAAGTCACTCATACCCATTTCATCCCCATCTCCCTACATCTCTAAAAGTCACTTACTCCTAAGCTCCATCTCCCTCTCCCAAGTCATTTAATTTCCTCTCATTCTCCTTTTCCCATTTCATGTGTAAAAATTCCCAAAACCTTAGTTTCCCAAACATTCAGCGGCTCTCCCCTCTCCCAAAGTTTGTCAAATTCTCAAAGGGAAAACTACCACTTGACAAGACTCCCTTGTTCCCACTGTCCATATTTCTCCCACAGTCCCTTCCCTTTGGCACATATTTTGGCAATTGAAACAAGGCACCAATTTTTCAACAAACCAAACATACACTTGGCATATACCTTGCAACACCATGAAAGACACCGACACATCCTATGAGCAAGACAGTGATTCTGCCACTGAACTACATGCACCAGGAGGGCACTGAGGAGATGCAAAAGACATGATCGACTTCAAATCTTTGCCGAAGCTTCTTTGGATGAGCATGATACTTGATGATGGACCTTTAGTCCAAATTTCAAGGAATTTGGAGAAATTTTTGTCAATTTTGAATTTTTTTGGTCACAAAACAGATTTTTCCACCCGACGCGTCGCGCCACTTGGTGCGCGCTTATGATTGGGACATCTTCTGGAGGAAAAATTGATATTTTTGAGTTTTTTATGATAAATTATGTATGCTCAGGAATGGCTGAGAGATTTCATCAGGTTCTGGGTGGCTTAAGAGGTCAAAAACACTCAATAATGGCCTTTCTGCCACTTTTTGCACCAGCAGGAACCAGTCTTGGGAGATTGCAGTTTTGAAGGGGCAAATGACATCCAAATCCAAAAATTATACTTGGGTTGGATAGTAGACAGACAGGGCTTTCCAAGGAGATATCATGAGCCCAATATTGACTTCGGGAAGTGCCTCAAAAACAGGCTCAAAGTGGCGCGGTGCATTGAGTTTTCTGGCGCGGCGCATAGAGAAATTTGGCCTCATTTTTACTTTTCAGCTCAGAAATTTGCCCAGTTTGACTAGTTTCACTTTTTGATGTAACTATTGATCTATCTTGATGTAATTTGATGACTATGATGTAATTTTGGCTCATATTTACTTGTTCTAGAGGATTCATTCACTAAAAAGTGAAAATTAAATGAATGAATCAGTTTCCTTCCATATAGAGGCAAGTTGTTTGATTGCCTAGATTTCAGTTCCTTATTTTAGAATTGGTTGAAACAACTCCTAGAAGGATGAGCTCGACCCCTAGAGGCATGGGAAGGGGTTAGGATGGTCTATATCATGTATTTTCTGAGACATTTTCAGGGTTGGACTCTTGGGAAAAGTTTGGCACTTCATTGTACATACACTTCTGCATTTTTGGCAAAGGAAAGACCAGGGTTTTGCAGCACTTGTTGGGATCCTTGTGGCTCTGAGTTTTAATCATGTTTTACTCCATGTATTTTAAGTTCATTAATGTTATATGTATGCCATTTCCCTTCTCTTTGATTCTAAATTAAACAAATGAGTAACTAAGGTAGAATTCATTAGTTTGTTGGTGCTCTGCCTTAAACTTTTTTTTTAGTTTTATATGTTTTCCTCCGTTTGAAGAGGATCCTTGCACCTTCTTGCCCTCTTCAGCTCCTTAGCAGTATTTTCTATCCATTCATTGAATCTAAGACATCAAATTCATTGCCTTCCCTGCCCCAACTTGAACTCTACAGGAATTTGGCCTCATCCCCAAGCCCAAACTGCCTTTTCTTTTTTCCAACAAAAAAACCCTAAAAATCATTCCAAACTCCTTGATTAATATACCTAGCCTAAAATTAGAACTCATTTCAATCATCTCAAGACCTATTGATACATTTTTACTGAGATTGACTCGGAGAGAGCCCTCTCCTGTTCTGGTAGGGCTAGCTACCAGACTGAGCGTGGTTTGGTGTTACCCTGAATCCCGCCTTCCTTCAACCTAAGGTGGATTTGGGAAATAACAGACGGGACAACCAAATTCTTGAAGAGCTCCTTCCTTAGTGTCATGAATTTATTTTTCACAAAGTCTTCATCTCTTGGTACATATTCATAGGGAACATACCATCCATCACTTTCATCCAGGAGTTAGTCATGTCATCATTCCTTTCATCCTAAAGCGATCCATCAGATTATATTCGACCTTTCTTCATGCCCTGTTGATTTCTTCTTATCATGTTTTCTTAATGATCTTTCATCCTACTACATGTGCATTGGTGTTGGAAGACATCCATATATATTCCCTTGGAAGCTCTACATAAACCCATCCAAATATAAAAATAAAGGAATCAACATTAAAATCAACATAACCTTTGTGATGGTATTTCATCATGACATCTTCTAGTTTGCATCAACATCCTGCATACATATAAACAAATATCTCAAAGATATATATTGTCAAGGGTCTCTTTCTTTTTAAAGCTTCATTAGAGTCTTCATATCTTCCATGGATATATCTTAGTCAAATGTTCTTGGTCTTTACCATGGTTTCATATTCCATGATCTCTTCCTTCCTTTCTTCGCACGTTACATTCATAGGATCTTCCAATCAAAGTTCCTCAATTGAATTCAACACCTCATATTTCATATGAAGACATTTTATGTTGATTTAATCTAGTCAATATGTGACCCATGGATTCCTGCATTCCTTTGAGGGAGGATATCCTTACTTTTTATCATGCTCTTCAAGATAGAGCATTGATCCATGTTACCTGCAACCATATGAAATGACTTCAACAATATCAAATGTGAGAATACCTAACTCATATTTCCGTTGGGTAATCCAGACTTCCTGCAAGAACTTCCTTTGAATGAATGAGCTTCATTCCCTTGATCTTATTCTATGTTATTTCATCATAACATCATCCCATGAACTCTACAAGTTTGGAAGCCTTGATGAAACACTTTTTTCTCCTCATGATCGGTGAACCTTACAATGGATATTTCACAAGAGACTATTGAGGATCTTTCATATCCTATCCTGCAATTGTTACCTTTTGACTTATGTATGATGAGCCTTGTTCTAGACTACTTCTTTATTTTTCCATAAAAGTATCAGTTGAGCTTTCAATGAGGTTTACATAGTTGACTATCATATATTTTTTTCCAGACATCCCGTGTAACGAGCTCTTACGTATAATGCTTCTACCAAGGTTTCATTCTCTAAAATGATGCATCTTATTATTTACAAGGCTTCCTATCTAGATAGCTATAATTTACACAACTAAATAATACGTGAAGGATATTATCTCAGTCATAGTAGATATCTCTCACTTCTTCCTTCTTTGGCTTCTTTGTATTAGGTTCTTCCACTTCTTTAGTAATTTGGGATTCTTCCTTATTGTTGGCCGATAACATTACCCTTTTTTACCTACTTCAACCTATCCCTTTCCATCTACTTTATAGTTCTTATGAGGTTAATTTTTATCCCAATTAATGAAATGTATATTGTATTAGAATTTCTTCTTCAATTTTTATTAATGAAGAAGTAGTCATAGAGAAACAAAACCAAGGGGTAGAGGAAGACCCCCAAAACTCACAGGTGGTAAAGGTCGAGGAGGGAAATATCTAGGAAAAATTAGCTATATTTAGGAAATCATATCGATAGATCAATCAAGAAATTCCTCACGGGGTGTTGTTAGGGTAACATATCAGGCGAAATCTGGAGCCTAGACAACATCACAACCAAAGCCTTCCTCAATAGCAGAAGAAGATCCTAGAGAAGAGGAAGTAGGGAGCATAGGATTTGAGGAATTAACTGTTGAAATTCCCAAAGAAGAATAGGCGGGGGAAATAAAACCTCCACTTGATCATGGGAGTGTTGTTAAGTGAATTCAACCATGTATCATGGAGCAACCATAACCTAATGATATTCCAAGTGAATATTGGAGGATATTCATGGCCAATATGAATTCTATAATGGAATTCCCAATTGGGGAAATTAGAGGAGATGCACCCATGAAACCTATTCCTCTAACAACACTACCTAATTTCCATGACCTCTCTTCCAAGGATCCAGATACATTCCTTTTCGAGTTCGATGTTGTCTGCCGAGGGTATGATTATGTTTCAGATGCTCAAAAATAAATATATTTCCTACTACTTTGAAGGAGACAACATTGCATTGGTTTATGGGTATAGGATGAAATTATATCACGACATGGGATAATATGAAGCAACATTTCCTTGGGAGATATCAGTACTACTTCAAGTCTCGAGATATTATAGAAGAAATATTCAATATAATGCAGAAGGAGGATAAGAATATGGAGGATTTCGTGAAACATTTTAAATATAGCTTGAAAATATCAGGCCATAGTGATTTGAATAAAGGTATTTTAAATATAAACTTGCTCCATTCATTGAGATAAGAATCTCTGGAACTTATGAATATGGTAGGAAATGGGGATATCTCAAAGGAGAATTTTAATACCATATGTGATTTTTGTGTAAAATGTTAATGAGGACCTACAAGGCATAAGCAAGGAACACAAGAAGATTATAGCAGAACTGTCAAATCATCCACCAGTGGGGTCACAAAAGTAGAAATTGGGAACTTACTAGACAATTTGAGGACTGCCATTTTAAGCACATTTCCCTCACAGCAGATGTTATGGAAGTAAAAAAAACAGATTGAATTCGAGAAATAAATGGCTATATTCTTCCCACTGTGTAGGAAGTAACACCCACTAAAATAGTGTCCACTTAATGCCATCGAAACTTGTGCAATAGGTGAAAAAAATGATTCCACAAGTAAATGTCCATCACTTACTACGCCGAAGGTAGTCTTTCAGGGGGGAAATGAAGAGAAAAATCAGATCTATTATATGGGACCAAATAAGTCATTGAAACCATGACCTCAGAATATAAATCAAGGTGTGAATCAAGACCCTTCTCAATATTTTAATAATTGGAATTATGGGTCTCATCCCGCACCATTTTATTATCAATTACTGTCGTAGTATTACCAGTACCCCACGCCATGGAAGTCATGGTCAGCTCAACTTTCTCTAGTCCCTTCTTGGTTTCAGAACTCGCGTGGACCCCCTCTTCCTACAAATCAACTTCCTCATCCTATTACACAAAAACGGTTACAACTCCCACCAAATTCTTCCGCTAGTACTCCTCATCTTCGTCCTCAATTACCTGTTCAAAATAACCCGAATCCAAATTATAGGGGAGTCCAATAGGTTGAGACACTCAACCTTCCTACATATGGTATTGCCACTTCAAAATTTAATGAGTTGAATCTTCGATCCGGATGAGTAGTGAATACAAGGACTTCACCAATAATTATTGAACAAACTGAAGGAGAAGTATCGTCGTCAAAACCAGAACTTGTTCACCCCTCTAGGGAAGTGTTGAAGCCTTGAAATTCGCTGCAACAACATGGGGGATGACCACCCAGTCTAGACATTAAAGCAGTTCCTTTTCTGTTTGGAATGGTGGTTTCGACTGGTTTAACTAGGTCCAATTACCTTCTCTTGATTACTAATTGCCTAAAATATAACTTTTGTCTACCAATGGGAAAGAGACATCAAATCATTTCTCTTGCTGATCAGGCAAGAGAGTGATCCTTAAGCTAATTTGGGGCTCAGACAAACCACAAGTAAAGTTTTTCCTCTTTGGGAAGAGGACTTCTAGGAATGTAGAATTAAATTTAAATGTAAAATTATTCTAAAATGTAAGAAAAAAGGAAATTTATCCTAATCCTATCTCAATTAAGTAGATATAGAACCAACCCAACCAAGAGCAAGATATTTTAAATGATTGAGATTTAAATATGTTTGGATTATAATGAATATCAAGCTAATGAAGAAGTTCAATTAATCGATATTATGTATACCGAAACACATCTTATTCAGAGACCTCTTAACTTTAAGATAATCAACCAACAACATTTAGGAAGTAGTTCACAAAGATGATATTAGTTGTTAAATCAGTAATTCGAAGAATTAAACAATAATATGCAGAAAAAGTTCACAACATAACATTGTTTAGTTAATGAATATTAAAAGACATATTTCTGAGTAAATAGTTACTCAGAAATTAGAATTCAACTCATAAGAGTAGAGATCAATAATAATATATAATTGAGGCAAATTACTGAAACTAACAAAAGTACGCAAATACGAATAAAATAAAAAAAATTTGTTATCATAAAACAAAACTAGTACTTAAAAAAATAGTATTATAAATACTAATTTATTAAAACCATTTCTCTGACTCTAGTCTCCAATCATTCTTTTACAAAGCTTGAATTTCAGCTTTTAAAACAAGAGTTGTAGAAGTAAAAACTCTGTCCTCCATACATAATTCAAAATGCAAAAGAAAAATCCTCAATAATCCCCCAGATCTGAGTTTTCTCTCCTCTACTCTACACCTCTAAATCCTCTAGACAATAGTGCCTTCAATAATTCTAGAATTGCAGAGAAGAGGAGGCCCTATTACATTCTACAATCTGTTATTTATAATATTCACAAAAGAAATTTTTAATAGAAATTTTGTTGAAGAGTGGTTCCGCTCAATCAATTTCTATTCGCTCAAAATCATATTCTTCATTTGTTGGAGTTTTCTCATTGATTGATATCTTCTTCTTCTCACATATTCAACTGTTTTCCTACAAAAACATATCAAAACAAAATTAAAATGCATAACATAAAATCAAAATGCCAAATCTGGAATTAAAACAAATCCAATCAAATTTAATTTAATAAATAATTGAAAAAAAAAAATATAAGCTTTCTATTGATGCCTGTGATGATATAATTGGTCAAGGATATCATTGAAGAATAGATTTAACGCTCAAAGGAAGTCGCGGGCAAATGAAAATGTAGAAAATAAAACTCAGAAAATTGATTTTGTTTAAAAATTCAGAGCTTGATATTATGCTGAATTTTAGAACCATTAAATGATCAAATCTGGAAAGTAAACCACTTCAAGAATAATCTTCTTCATTTTATCTATCTAATGAGCCATCATGGGCCTCATTTGGCCAAGTAAAACTCCATTTATGAGCTTCCAAAGTTGGTATATTAAAATTGCCAAAATTCTGGAAATTTTGTTGCCTAGGCTAAAAAAATCAGAATTTTTTATTAAAAATCTAATTCTAAATTAAATTGATTAATTATTATTAATTGCTAATTAACTAAATATATACAATTATTTATTTTTATTTTGGATTTAATTTAACTAATCATATATTGCATATTAATTAATTTAATTATATTAAATAAAATTAAATAAAATAAAATTATTAATATTTAATACATTAAAGTTATATATTTAATATTTATTACTTTTATATATGAAAACTCATTTGAACGAATCATAATATTGAAGTTAATTTGAATAATATCTTCCACCTTATACGAAGCAGTGCAAGTTTTTGCTCCTTACCTTTTTCTCAATGCATGGAGGTCTAAAGAATGAGCTTATTTGGATTGAAAACTAAGTCAACAGGTTATCGCATCACATATCACAAGATCACCTCATCAGGGTTTTTTAAAAGGTGTACATTATAATTTTTACGATATGACGAAGCTCCGATATGGAGCGAACCCGATATTGTTTATTAAAAATATTTTTTTAAATTTGTTTACGTGGGATACAAAGTCATATATAAAAAATAGAAGATCAAGAACTTCTAAAAAGTGTTAAAAATGTTGTTATTTGGGATATGAGAAGTTCCAAGGATCTTGGTCTCGAAGGCTATTAATTTAATTTAGATGAGGCTATATGGGGCCCACGTGAATTAACAATCCTAAAAATTGGACTTCAGCCTTTTTGCAATTTTGGGGTCTTGGGTTTGGAAATTTATTTTAAAATAACACATTGGAGAAAATTACCAAGATTATGAAACAAATGTGTTTTCATCTGTTGTAAAAATTACCTGCGTCACTTTGTAGGACCATTAGTAAAAATGAAAAATAGTAAAAATTATCTAAGAGTTGATATTTACAATGAATTTCTATTTTAATTGCAAAAATTAAAATACTATACACTTATTTTACATTTTTAGTTAATGATCAAACTTCAAAGGAGTGTCATTTTCAAACTGTTTAACCAAATGATACAAAACAAGTATCGTTAGAAAGCTTGTGAAAAATCAGATTCAATGAAACAATAAAAATAGAAATCCGATAAAAATGAAAAAATGGAAAAAAATTGCAAGATGATTATTTTAATGAAAATAATAAAAGGTGCCTATCCAAAAATTAATAGAAAGAGTCCCCATTATTGAAGTAAATAATTAAAAAATTGGGGGGTATTGGGTTTTCCCTACAACAATGGCGACACACGGGAGAAGGACCAGTTATCTTTGATTAAAGATAATGAACTTAAATTTACCCAAAGGTTAAAAATGACGGAAATCACAAAATCGTCTAACAGTAAAACATTTTCATAAGTTCCACATAAATATATTAAGAAATATGAGTTTGTAAAGATAAGTACTTAAAACAAACTCGAGTAAAAGTGATAAATCCAAATTTGAGAAAAAATTATTTTAAAACTACCTGATATGAAAAATAGAAGAATGTAGAGATAGGAGTTTTTGATAAATCATATATCCATTTTATGATTGTCTTTGACATCACTTCGCTTCCAGCAAGCCTAAAAAATACCCCAGCAAACTTCGAATTTTATTCCATACAAGCCTAGTCCCGCTGCCAGCGAGGTTTCATAGCCTCGATGGGTTTACTTGTATTTCCCATGCTTCCTCTTTTAATCACCCTTTTGATAAGCGCGTTTGCAAGATTTCAATTTATGATGTATTTGAGTGAAAGAGGTGGGATGGTAATAGAGATTTATGTTTAATGGATATAATACTTTCATGATGTTTACTCCAAATTATTTTCCTAGAACTATCAATCAGATGTATTTATATGGAGGGGTGAGAGGGATTCATTGTATTAAACTCAAATCAGTTCTTTCCTTCAAAAAATAAACTCAATCGCTTAAAAACGAAGTGTGTTATTCCATGAAAAATATTTAAAGCAAGATGGTTTTATGGTTGCATAAATATATTCCTTTAATGATAAATGAAATTCATCAAAATTGATAGAGTAAAATATTTCCCATGTATGCCAATTGTTGCTGGGTGAGGAAAAAGACTTTCACATAAATCATGGAAAAGTCACCAAAATCAAATTAAAACTGAAAGAAAAAGGAAAATAATTCCTAAACTGAAGTAAGAAAAGAAATCAATGAATGAAAAAGTAAAAAATGAAGAAAGAAAAAACCAAAAGAAAAAAAAATTAAAAGATAAACTCCAACAAGACCGCTTATATAAAGTTCTCAACAAAGGATTATAAAAGAAAATAAGCATATGTACGCTCATTCCTATGTTGTGATTTATTTATTTTTATCTTGTATAGTTATAAAAAATGAGTCTCTCACAATGTATTGGGTGAATAAGAGTGATGCTATATAATATGATGAATGGGAAGCTTGTCTGCTGCAAATTTTCCTTCTTTCGAAGCAAAACCATGCAAAAAGCATCTCAACTATTTTATAATGAAAGTAATGCTTAAAGAGATAGACTAGAGGTTTCGAAACTCCCCAGTTTAGCTAATTCGATGAGTATTATTACTGCTTCTCTTAAGAATCTCAAAGAGAAAAATAAAATGAACTTCAAAAACTGATCTGGTAGAGGTGCAAAAGGTTCATGACGACCTGCTAAACAAAGTTTGAGATCAACAAAAACTGAAAAATAAACAAAAAGTAAAGAAATGAAAATGAATGAAAGTGGGTACATGAACCTTACCATTGGAGAATTGCATTTAATATTACCTGAGTGAGATCATTTTCACTAATACAAGTTAACTTCTTTCTTTTAATTAGAATTAAAAGCATGAAGAAGTTTTATTGACCCAAAATCATTTTTATTAAATCTAAAATAAATTAAGTAGTAAAACAAAAGAACAAAATGTTTCATGTTTAAGGAATCATAATAAATCGCTTCCATAAGAAATGAGGGTGAATATATGCTTCTTTATGAATTGTAGCGATGAATGTTCTCTTTGCTTCTTCCATTCTAAATTTATATTAGCCCTAGAATATTAAAGTTGATTCAAAATCCCAAATAATGTAACAATATATGAAAGGGATTTTAATGTTTATATGATAAGTATGGAGAGAAATTCATAATAAAAATAAAATTAAAATATGAATTAACCATAGTATAGATCACTGCCTTGCCTAATGTTTTGCATTGTGATATTCTTTGCCATGCATAACTTTAAAAGTTGCGACTTCCACCTTTGCCGATATGCGATTGAGTGTTTTCTTAAATAATTAAAAGACAATGGTGGAGAAACATATATCAATGTCTATCATATCGTAATATCTTAAAAAAATGCCTCATTTGAGTTTTGTGATGCGATATAATTGTTGTGATGGCAAAGTTGCGATATGAGCATGTGCGATGAGAAACTACGATGGAGCAGATGCGATTTCAGAGAATAGTCGTATTGGAAGATTGAAACTGTTCAATAAAAGGAAACACTGATATTATTCTTATGATAGCGGGAGTGCAATAAACGACATGGCACATTGGTGGGACTGGTTTTGGACTTTATAAGAAATTGACTATCGGAATATTTGAGTACGAGATGTAACATCATTGATATGCCGATGTGCGATGAAGAACGAACTTGATATTTTTATTATAGGATTTAATTTCATATCAGATCCGGGACATCAGAACTTTTAAACATATGCCCCTACCAAACTTGTGATTTTATCAATGGACGAGATATCTTTCAGAACTGAACTTAAATGCCGTATCGGGTCCCGGGTTGTGCGGACATAGTAATTTTTAGCGAAGTCTTTTTATCGAAGACTGTGTGAGAAGGAATATCGGAAGAATTGTATTAGAAGTTTATTATCGGGAAATGGTAAGAGTTACCTCTGATTAAATATTGCGATATGGATGATGCAACATCAGAAGGAAATTTTCATCAGTTATCGGAGGGAATGGGAATATCGGAAGATTGTATATATTTAGAGTATGCTTATTTCAGAACCTCCGCTATGTGAATTGTGATATATGACGTGCCATATGTGGGGTCAATTATTTCTTAAAGTATTTAATTCAAAAAGAAAATGACTCATTTAACTTTTCTTTAAAATAAATAACCCTTTAATAATTTAATTAACTGTCGAAATATCTAATCATAAAATAATTTTATCATAACTTTCTTATGAAGAGAGTTGTGAACTATAATGATTTGGTATGATTCCTCCAACAATTTATTAATACTTATCAGGATTTCAATGAATATAAGAAAAATTATATAACCTTCAAATTTTTAGATGAAATATAAATACTTCCCTGTACATGTTACGGATTTGAAAAGATCGGGTTGCTTTCTTCTCTTGAGTCTTCATAATCAAGTCAATGAAGACCTGCAAACGAAACAAAATGGAAATAAGAAACAAACTTTGAAAAGTAAAATAAACAATAGATGATGGTGAACATGTAAGCACATAGCTGGAAGAATTTTGATTGTAAGTTTACCTCATGAATCTTCAAGTTCTCCCAAATTTTCTCAAAATTTACATAAGTTCAACATAACCTACTTATTTAATCTAAAATTCTAAGTAATGAGTTTTTTGAATTACATCCTTTCCAAATTTACATCGGAAGATAAGAGTGGTAAAAATGAGTTCTTTATAATTACTTGTGAATAAAAAATTTTCAAGTTGTAGAAAATTCTTGGAATTTCTTCATGTATGATTAATGTGATGAATTTTGAAAAACAAGACAATTGAAGGCCTAAAAAATATGTATGATCTGATAATTCAAGAGCTTCTTAAAATTTTCTAAGCTTATTTTCTATAATTGAAAGGGGATGCCCAAAATAAATCAGATTCATTACTTGCTTTATTGAAAATCTGAATAAATGAAAATAGAAAAGAAAATTAATCTATTCCCATTTCTAACTCAATGAAGGAAACATAATTAGGTATTGCCATACTTCAAATGTAACCATATAAGCATTTTAATTCCTACATGTATGTATATGTCAAACATTAGTAACGAAAATGAAAATATAATTAAACTAAGAAAACTAAATCTAAAAGAAATATGTACATTTATTGTTAGTAGCTTATTTGCAATCACCTTCTCTTGAAATGTCCTTTCCAACTGAATTTTAATTGGATCATAGAACTCTGGATGGATTTCCATTATTGAGTGGGAGAGGTTCAAAAGAGAAGATGACAGGTCACGTTGTAGAAATGATCTTTCAGAAACAATGGCTTGTATGATTTTGTTAGTGTTATGTTCAAGTGTTAAATTATTAACAATCTTCCATGAAGGAAAACTTTCCAAATGTATTTCAAATAGATCAATGAAAAACATATGGAATTCTAATCGATCCAACGGAAGATTATTAGTTGAATTAGATTGCCGGTCATATTGTGAAAATACACTATATTATTGGAACTGCTTTCGAGAAGTAAGAAGTAATTGATAAGGAATTAACATCAATTGAAATTGGAAGTTTAATAATTCTTGATGTTCACAATTATAATTTGAAACTTCATTTTTCCATTGAGGTAATGCATTAATTGAGTGTTCAATATTGAGCTGCTTAATATGCCAGCACAAAGTATCTAAAAATCTGGGACTAAAAACATAAAATAAATCTGAAGTTAAGAATAAATGGCGAAATAATAACAAAATTGAATCATAGTTTACACTAGTGTTACAAATATTGTTACACCACAATTGGGACTAACTTAAAGAAATTTCCTCTTCACAAGAATTGAGAAGAATAATGAAATTAGAATGATTGTTGATACCCACTTGTGAATTAGAGAAAGGGTTATGAATATGAATGGGAATGAGAGCTTGATCATCATATAAATCATAGATTGGAATGGTTTCTTGAGTGCTAAAATCATGAATATGATTTATTGTTTGAAAATGAGAACTATTTGAAACAATTTTTGAATTAAATTGTTCTTCATTTTCACATGTGATTTGACTTTCATCATGAATATTCGATTGTAAAGAAGACAAATCTATGTCCCCAATGTCAAAGTAGCTATCATAAATGTCCTCAAGATATTCATTAGAATTCCCTTCAATCTCATTCCATGTATCAAAACAAGAAGGAATATTGAGCTCATGTTCATTAATGCCAGAAGAATGATCAATAATTTATTCTCTATCTTGATAAAAACTAATTAGCAATTCATTTAGACCAGCCTCTCTATTTTCTAAAATATATTTAACAAGAAGAGAGGAAAAATCTCTATTAGAAAAATTATGAGGATAAAGAGAAAAATATGAATATGAAACAATGCATTTGAAAATGTCTCTATTTGATAACTCTTGTGCATTTTTTTCATTGAAAATTTCATACTTAAGATCATTTACTTGGCTAATTATGCTTTCTTGAAGAATGTTGCTTTGATTTCCTAAATTTGGCATTTTCTCATTGTAAAAGAATTCAGAAATTTTTACAGTAGATTGTGTATTATTGGAAAGTTTAATTGTTGCTTGTACTTGCCGGATTATGCTCAAATTTTCTGATTCTAATACATACTGATTTTCAGATTTCAAAGCGATATCTTCTTCAAGAGTGTTGCTTGTATATTCTTGCATTTCAATAGTAAAATTTTCCAAGCTTTGTGATTGAAATTCATTGGCATGTGAAGGTGCACCTTGATATTTATCAATATTGTAGAAAATGTGCACTAATTGAAGGAATTGATCATAAAAAATAGAGACCACTTCATGATCATTTGTTTTTATCTCCATATTGGAATTCTGAATTATGTCAATGAAATTAGAAGGAGATTGATCAAAGCTTGAAATAAGTTCACATGGATTATGAATAGAAGGAAGAGAGAAAATATGTTCAAACCAATCTAATAATTCTTCTTTTGACGATTTATCTTCAATTTTAAATTTTAAACAATTTAAATGAAATCTAATGAGAAAATAAATTAAAGAATCAATTTCAAACCTTCGTAGATCTTCAATTTCGTTACATACTTGTTCATAGTCATAGCCGTCAAATTTACAAAGGAAGATTGTAATAAAATGATCCCAACTGTGAATTGAGGCAACTAAAAGTGATTGACACCAAATTCTGGCTTTTGCCAAGAATGTAAGAGTAAAAATCCTGCATAAAATACCTTCATCAATATCATGAAAAGTAGAATTTGAAATTTTTTGAATGAATTGTAAGGCATGATCAAAAGGAGAAGAATTCCTCTTACAGTTAAAATTTACCTGAGACAAGTGTCTTACTATTTTTGGTGGAGTATTGGAAGATGCACATCCATAAATACAACTCCAAATTGGAAATTTTGAGGAGCCATTGTAATAAAAATAAAATTTTAGAATACAAAGACTCCAAAGGAAAAAAATTCTTAGGCCCTCCTTCTAGCGCAAAAATTTTGAAGCATCAAAATTTACTGCAACAACATGGGGGATGAGCACCGGGTCCGGACCTTAAAGCAATTCCTTTTCCATTTGGAACGGCGGTTTCGACTGGTTTAACTAGGTCCAGTTACCTTCTCTCAATTTCCAATGGCTTAAAATATAACTTTTGTCTACTAATGGGAAAGAGACATCAGATAATTTCTCTTTCTGATGAGGCAAGAGAGTGATCCTTAAGTTAATTTGGGGCTCAACCAAACCACAAGTAAAGTTTTTCCTCTTTGGGAAGAGAACTTATAGGAATGTAAGATTAAATCTAAATGCAAAATTATTCTAAAATTTAAGAGAAAAGGAAATTTATCATAATCCTATCTCAATTAGACAAATATAGATCCAACCCAACCGACAGCAAGATATTTTAAATGATTGAGATTTAAATATGTCCGGCTTATAATGAATATCAAGCTAATGAAGAAGTTCAATTAACCGATATTATGTATACCAAAACACATCCTATTGAGAGACCTCTTAACTAAGATAATCAAGCAAGAACATGTAGGAAATAGCTCACAACAATGATATTCCTTGTTAAATCAGTAATTTGAATAATTAAACGATAAAATGCGGAAAAAGTTCACAACATAACATTGTTTATTTAATCAATATTAAAAGAAAAAATTCTGAGTAAATAGTTACACAAAAATCATAATTCAACCCATAAGATCATAGATAAACAATAACATATAATTGAGGTGAATTACTCATAGTGACAAAAGTGTGCAGATATGAATAAAAAAGACACATTTATGCTATCATAAAATGAAACCAATATTTAAAACAATTGTATTACAAATATCAATTTATTAAAACCATTTCTCTAAATCCTATCTCTAATGAGTCCTTTACAAAGATTGAATTTTTTCTTTTAAAACAAGAGCTGTAGAAGTACAAACTATGTTCCCCATACATAATTCAGAATGAAAAATAAAAATCCTCAATAATCCCCCAGATTTGAGTTTTCTCTCCTCTACCCTACACCTCTAAATCCTCTAGACAATAGTGCCTTCAAGAATTTCGGAATTGCAGAGAAGAGCAACCCCTATTACATTCTACAATCTACTATTTATAATATTTATAAAATAATTTTTTAATAGAAAGTTTGTTGAAGAGTGGTTCTACTTAATCAATTTCTATTGGCTCAAAATCATATTCTTCAATTGTTGGAGCTTTCTCATTGATTCATATCTTCTTCTTCTCACCCCTTGAACGTTTTTCCTACAAAAACAAATCAAAACAAAATTAAAATGCATAACATAAAATCAAAATTCTAAATCTTGAAATTAAAACAAATCCAATCAAATTTAATTAAATAAATAATTTAAAATAAAATCTAAGCTTTCTATTGATGCCTATGATGATCTAATTGGTCAAGCAGATAATTTACGAATAGATCTAACACTCATAAGAAGTTGTGGACAAATGAAAATGTAGAAAATAAAACTCAAAAATTTGATTTTTTTTTTAAAAATTCGGAGCTTGAACTTCTGCTGACTTTTATATCCTTTAAATGATCAAATATGGAAATGAAACCACTTCATTAATACTCTCCATCATTTTATCTATCCAATGAGCCATCTTGGGCCTCATTTTGCCAAGTAAAACTCCATTTATGAGCTTCCAAATTTGGTATATTACAATTGCCATAATTCTGGAAATTCTGTTGCCAAGGCTAAAAAAATTAGATTTTTTTAATTAAAAATATTATTCTAAATTAAATTTATTAATTATTATAATTGCTAATTAACTAATACGTGCTTTGTTTTTTTCCACCGATTATGTCTGGGTTTTTTCCCCCATATGCAAACACTATCTTTGACACTTTCTCCAAATGTTATGATGTGTATATGTCAAAATACTATGATTTTCATGTGTTCACCATAGGTATTCTCAATCAATTCGAATTATATCCATCTGCATAAAGTATTAAAAAATAAATACTACATTATGGTAGGAAACTAAATACTTTGCATTTTATTCGATAACACAATGTCTTTATGATGCAAGGATAGGTTAGTCACTTAGACATGGTGCATTTGATATATTTATAGTAATAATCATTTGCATATTTTATTATTTCAATAACCTTTTAAATATGATTATTATTTTAAGTAGCTTTATGCTTGTTATTTTAAGTTAAAGTTGTTTATTATAGAAAGCTATATTGTAATTGGTTTTTGAAACTAATGTTTGGATTCTATTTGATTTATACATTTTGAAAATAATTTACAGTAATTTTCAAATCTTTTTTACGAAAATTATCAAATTAAATATTTTGTTTTGGAATGTGAAAAATGATAATAACGCTTTTATTAGTATTATTTTAATTTGTATAAATGTATGTAGTTTTAAATTATATTTCAATTGCAAAGAATTCAATCTTCAAGGTTCCATATGGCCATTTCATCTACTCCTTTGTCACAGTGCTAGGTACTCATTTTCAGAGTATTGTCAAAGAAAAACTAGGAAAAAAAGGTAGTGAGAAATACAATGTAGACTAGATAATATATAAGGTATAATTTTTTCTTAGTATCATATGTGGTGATATAATATTTAATCAAGTCCATGCTCTTAATGCTATAAATCATTGTCATATTTTGACAAATTGTCACATTGTCTCAATACTTCATGGTAATGAAAAATAGTTTTGCGTTGAAAGGATCAAAATTGCAAGAAATTGATCACAATTTATCTAGATTAAATTTTCATAGATTAGAGCATTTATTCTATTATCTCGGTGACTATTTATTTGAATAATTTTCCATTCTTCTTCACTTTCGCAATAGTTCAATTGAAATACAACATGGAATTGTAAACCAATTTCGACATTGCTTATCTTATGGACATAATTCTTCTTTGCATTCATTCCATACATAATTGACACTTGAATACCTTCATGATATTCATCATGTTAATGATCTTGAAATTTACTTGGAAGGATTGTGTACACCTTCTTCTATTTATGCTCCATCTACAATTAGCTTATGGGGAGATGCATTTTGTATCAAATGGTTCTCCAAATCGTTGTTAGTTCTAATCAATGTTTGCCTATTTAAAAATGGCCAAGAATATATATGATTCAATTCAGACGTTGATGGCTATCAATATGATATTTTTCTACATAGCCAAAATCCTGCATATGGACATTTTGAACCACTCTTGTTGCGTAGCACAATAGATAGTGTAGATTCAATAGATAAAGAAATTGGCTCATGTATTTATCCATACCAATTCTCTCTTGGATTGTTTGACATATTTTAAATTGAGAAAATATTATTTGAATAAGGCTTATTTATCTATCGACAGAATTTCAATGTCTGTTATGACTTTGTTTGAATCTACTTTCACACTGCACCATGGTTTGATATGTCTAATATGAGAAAAAAAACTGCACAAAATTTTTACAATTATTTCATTTTCAATGACAATAGAGCTACCAATTGCTTAAAAAAACACTTGAATGTTAGAAACATTGAACAGGGGCAATGTATCAATTATTGGAAAGCTTATATTATAAAATTATGAATTCCATATTCATATGGACATATATATGGAAAAGGTTTTGAAATAAAATGGACATGTGAACTACTTGATGTTAACATATATATATATGGAATATAGAAACATAATATATTTCCTTGAGATTCTATTCATCAAAATATTTCTGCAAATCTTGTACCTTATGCATGTACCAAAATCTACATCACATGCACATTTCCATGCACTTATGGAAATTCATAATCTTGAAAATATTAATCACAATGACAAGATACCACAAGTGCTCCAACTATTCTCGGAAAGATAAAAATACAATTCAATCTCAAGCGTACTTTGTAGATACATTGTTGGCAAAGAATCTAGGTTTACTAGACGTTTTACTCAGTTAAATCATTTTTCTATTGAAAATACAATAAATAAATAAAAATAGTTGAAAAATCGAAGGATTTCACGTCATCAAATGAGGAAAATAATCCCTTTTCAATAGAGACACAAAATAACAAATAAGTCTCTATCTCTTTTTCCAATGGATATAGTAAGTGATACACTCACTTACATCATTTTAAATCTGCAATACAAGCACAAGGTGTTATAATAGAATAAGCACAAAAGAAACATGTAAAGTCAAATAAAGCAATTGAGGCATATTTGTAGTCAATCCAAGTCACACGTAGATATGCATGTTGCATTTGTGATAGATTTTCCTTTGGAAAGGACATGCAATGTATTAACAAAGACATATTATCTACTATTTTCCATCTGATGCTTGGACCAAAATTCAAGGTCATTAATGTAAATGAAAAAATATGAAAATATTGTAATAATGCAATACTGAATGAAAAAGCTCCTACACTTTCATCACCTCTTCATATTCGACAAAACGAAAAATTGATCTCTGTTGCACAATTGACATGTTTGGAAGAGAGATTAATGGTACTAAGGATGGATTTTGAAAAAATAAGACAAATTGGTTACAAGATATAACAAATTGGATTAAAAGTAACAATCATAAATATTCCTTCCAGTCTAGATAGAATTCAAACAAAATTACCTAGAAATATTTATGACAATATGATAGTGGGGATTATGCTAAAAAGAAAATTGGAATACATGAATGCCTATTTGTCTAGAAATATTCAACCCAAAAAAGTGATGTATACATTGCATGACTTGTGCAACACATATATATACAAGAGAAAACTAATATTAATCAACTATGAATGGAAAAAACATTTTTATCAAAGTAGGCAATATCATGAGAATGATACTCCAAAAATGAAAGAACTAGACTCACTGAATGCAAATAATGATCTAGAGCTAGAAACTAAAACACTTGTACATGGTTATTCAGAGGCTTGCCTTATCCATGATATTTATATAAGAATAATACAAATTTCACCTTTTGAAGGGTTTCATCCCATAGGCATTTTTCAAGACAAATTCTCTAAAGAACTGAACTTCTCGACAATATTCTTTGGATCAAGTCACCCTATTGATGTTATCAATCACCTTTCATATCAAAAAATTGCACAATGGGAACTATTTCACATGTCTAGTGACATTCAACACATAATACAAACATATTTTTTAAAGAAAATTGTCATTTTGATAAAATAAATTTGTAACTGAGCTTGGATTTCTATTCGCAAAGGAGAGTTGAAAGGAAAAAAATAATTTATAAAGACGTAAAAAATGAAAGAAATGTTAGAAAATTATTAAAATAAGCAATTTCATATCAATGTTTAAGAAGAATTCACAAATTTCCTGACTATTTTAAACATTTAGCAAAATATATATTTGCAATGATACAATAGCTTGGCCCACCAACTTTCTTTGTCACATTCACTAGTGTTGATCATCTTTGGGAACCATTTATAAATTCACTTAAAAAAAAAATCACTCACTCCATAACATATCAGGAAAATAAATTTGATGATGAACGCATTGACACATTGATTAGATGTCAATTGATCATTTGTAGTCAATATTAGAGGCATAGAATCTCGCCACTACGTTCCTTGATAACAAAAAACAATGAAATATTTGGTCAAGTGCAATATTGTTTTTTTATTATAGAATTCCAAAGTAGAGGAATAGAGCATTAACATGGATAAATTTGGATTCAAAATGTGCCAATATATAAACAATCCTCTGATTTCAATTCCATAGGTTTCATTGATTAATATTTGATTCGTGATTCAACAATTTTTTCGAATCAAATGATTCAATTTCAAACACATCAACACAAAAAAACTTGCAAAAAACATGAAATTCTACTTGTATATTTGGTTTCCCTATCCCACCAATTTATGAAACTTGTATCTTCCACCATTTGTGCAGTGAAAACAATGATATCCAAAAAATGCAAAATAAAATTTCATATCTTCTATAGGACAAAAACTATTAAAAAAACATAACATTTTCCATGTTTTTAATGGATTTTTGAGTTACAAAACAAGAATACAACATGATCCTACAATTTTGTATTAGTCGGCTAATTGTACCACTCAAAGAAATCCTTGCGATGTGTGAAGAATGCATTTAAAAAAAATATTCCTTCAATGTGGAAAGCAAACATAGATGCTCAATTTATTCTAGATGCCTATGTCGCAACAACATATTCCAACTCTTATATGACAAAAATGGATCGCTCGATTACAACTTCATTCAAACAAATTTGAAAAAATTGCATACCTTGTGGAGAAAAAAAATTGAAACCATTCACAAGCTTGGAAAAATATTTCTATAGATGAAAAAAATGTCAAGTCGATAAGCACTCCACATTGCTCTATGATTTCCTTTGTATTCAGCTTCTAGAAAAAAAATTTCATTAACACTGCTCCAGCTGAAAAACAAACATATGTTCTAAAAATACCTATTTTTTTAGAACAAGAATCCTCTAACTCTGAGGATATTTTTATCATGGAAATCATTGATAGATATATTGCACGTCATGTTTCCCTTGAGAATTTTTTCTTGGCATAATATGTTTCCTCTTATTTAATCATGAAATAACATAAAGAAAAAGAAAATGTCCATGTGTTGTAAGATTAAATGTCCATGGCACATCTGTACAAAGATGGAATAATTTATACTTGGACACCTATTACTGGAGTTTGTAGGAATGATGGATCAAACAACAAAATTATTTTTAAAAGAGAACAATTTCCTATTCAATTGGCATGCGCACGAACTATACATCAATCACAAGGGTTAACAATGGACAAATTGGATTTTGACCCAAAAGGAGTTAGGCAACATGGACTTGTCTATACTCCATTTTCTTGTTTCAAAGATATTAAATCCTTGTATTTATTAAAAAAATTGGAACATATTAACTTTTCCCTCAATGACAAAGCTTCTATTGAGCTAAATACACTTAGAAAAAATGCCTCTTATGAGCTTGAATATAGCATAGATCAAAGTAAAACAATTGATGATTTGAAAATATGTTGATTGAACACTCGTATTTTCTCCTTGCATTTTAAAGACATCATTGATGACTATGATATAATGAGTGCCGACATTATTTGTTTCCACAAAACAAAAGAAAAATCATCTCCATAAAATCCACTATTGCCAAGCAAATATCACTACATACATTTATACCATTTACAAGAAATTCTCACATACTACATAAAAAATATTTTAGTTTAAAATCATTTCACTTATACAAAAATCCAAATTTAATCAACATTTGCAACATTCCATGTTGAAAAAAAAAGCATTACAGTTCCAAATTTATGCATTGCACCAAATAAAAGCATTGAATAAATAATTAATTTCATCAAGTTCATTTTAGAGAACACATACAACAAAACCCAATTGTGCTTGTTGGTGATTTCAATTTGGACATGTTACAAAATAGCCATGAACAAAAAAAATACTTTCATTTATGCAAAATAATGGATTCAATGTTCATACAAAAAAAAAACAACTCACTATAGCTCAATGCTAGGTCACTTTTGGATAAACCTTTCAACTAGTACTATTTATTTCCATGTTTTTTGAGCTTGTTGGGAAAATCATCATACAATTTTTCTTATCTTATATTTGTGGTCGACTTGAGTCATCTTGGCAATGTTCATATTTTAATATTTCATTGTTGACTTGTCACAATGTGTGTCACATTTGCAAATGTGCACCTTTGACATATGCTTTGATTTGCAAACATTGAAAAACAAAAAAAATTTGCACAATAAGAAACAAGAAAAAAACCAAAAAATGAAAATAACAAATTCCAGTAAGTCTTTGAACCATCAACATAAATTTGTTCAATGTGTATTATATAACCGTGATTTTTCAATCACAAGGGTTAACAATGGACAAATTGGATTTTGACCCAAAAGGAGTTAGGCAACATGGACTTGTCTATACTCCATTTTCTTGTTTCAAAGATATTAAATCCTTGTATTTATTAAAAAAATTGGAACATATTAACTTTTCCCTCAATGACAAAGCTTCTATTGAGCTAAATACACTTAGAAAAAATGCCTCTTATGAGCTTGAATATGGCATAGATCAAAGTAAAACAATTGATGATTTGAAAATATGTTGATTGAACACTCGTATTTTCTCCTTGCATTTTAAAGACATCATTGATGACTATGATATAATGAGTGCCGACATTATTTGTTTCCACAAAACAAAAGAAAAATATCTCATAAAATCCATTATTGTCAAGAAAATATCACTACATGCATTTATACCATTTACATGGAATACTCACATACTACAGAAAAAATATTGTAGTTGACAATCATTTCACTTATACAAAAATCCAAATTGAATCAACAATTGCAACATTCCATGTTGAAAAAAAACCATTACAGTTGCAAATGTATACATTGCACCAAATGCAATCATTGAAGAAATAATTAATTTCATCAAGTTCATTTTAGAGCACGCATGCAACAAATACCCAATTGTGCTTGTTGGTGATTTCAATTTGGACATGTTGCAAAATAGCCATCAACAAAAATAACTGCTTTCATTTATGCAAAACAATGGCTTCAATTTTCATACAAAAAAACAACTACTGGCTATAGCTCAATGCTAGATCACTTCTGGTTCTTTTTCAACTATGTTACTATTTATTTCACTGTTTTTTTGAGCTTGTTGGGGGAAAATCATCATACAATTTTTCTTATCTTATATTTGTGAGTGGGCTTGAATTATCTTGCTTAAATGTTCATATTTTAATATTTCATTGTTGACTTGTCATGATATTGTCCATTTATGATATGACTCTGACATCATCACTTTGATTTGCAAACATTGAAAACAAAAAAAATTTGCACAATAAGAAACAAAGAAAAAACTAAAAAAATGAAATAACAAATTCGAAATAGAAGTTTTGACGATCGCATAAATTTCTTCAATAACCTTATTCTCCTGGCAGCGTTTTTCAATCACAAGGGTTAAACAATTGATAGGTAGTTTGACAAAGGAGTTAGGCAACATGGACTCATTTATACTGCACTTTCTCATGTAAAATATATGAAATCCTTGTATTTATTAAACAAATGGGGACATATAATATAGTAACTTTTCCCTCAATGAAAAAATTGCTATTGAGCTAAATAAACTTAGAAAAAACGCCTCTTATGAGCTTGAATATAGCATATATCAAAGTAAAACACTTAACGAATTGATAATATGTTCATTAAACGCAATATTTTCTCATACATTTTACCAAAGACGTCATTAGTGACTATGATATATTAGTGCCAACATTCTTTGTTTCCACAAAACAAAGAAAATCATCTCCATAAAATCCACTATTGTCAAGCAAATATCTTATACATTATACCTTTACATGAAATTCATCACATACTACACATCTTTTAGTTTAAATCATTTACTTATACAAAAATCAAATTTAATCAACATTTTGTATCCATAATGATATGAAAAAAACTTATTCTGATTCCAAATTTCTGCATTGCGCAAATAAAAGCATTGAATAAATAATTAATTTCATCAAGTTCATTTGAAGACACATACAACAAAACCAATTGCACAGCATTTGAAATTGATTTCAATTTGGACATGTTACAAATAACCATGAACAAAAAAAATACTTTCAATTTATGCAAAATATCGGATTCAATGTTCATACAAGAAAAAAAAACAACTCACTATAGCTCAATGCTAGGTCACTTTTGGATAAACCTTTCAACTAGTACTATTTATTTCCATGTTTTTTGAGCTTGTTGGGAAAATCATCATACAATTTGTCTTATCTTATATTTGTGGTCGACTTGAGTCATCTTGGCAATGTTAATATTTTAATATATCATTGTTGACTTGTCAGAATGTGTGTCACATTTGAAAATGTGCACCTTTGACATATGCTTTGATTTGCAAACATTGAAAAACAAAAAAAAATTGCACAATAAGAAACAAGAAAAAAACCAAAAAATGAAAATATCAAATTCCAGTAAGTCTTTGAACCATCAACCGTGATTTTTCATGTTTTGTTTTCACTTTGTGGCATTTTTTCCAATATACTGAGTAATATATATATATATATTATCATGTAGTTCATATTTCATTATTTCTTGTGAAAATGCCTTAGAAACAAAAAAATATTTGTTTCCATAGTGATGCTTAATAACAAATTCCAAAAATGAACTTTATGTGTACTTTTCAATGAAATCTATAAAAAAATTCTTTATTGTAGCATATGCACATTTACTACATAGCCACCAATAATGGCTAATAGTACTATAAAAACATAATACATGTATATATAATGTGTCATTGTAGAGCATACATTGTTTTAAATGTTCTTTATACACTTGTTTCAGACTTAATGACTACCATTTTTTCATTTTTTGGCAGCGATTAGTCCAGTCATTTCGAAAAATATCACAGAAACACCTAGCTCTAGCAAACAATAATTCAAATAAAAATGGTCGAGGATGAGAATCCAAAAAGGATAGGTTTGTGTTCAACTGAATATTTTTAAAGTCAAATGATATATTTTCATTAATTTAATGCCAATGTTTTTTAAAACATTTTTTTATGACTTTTCATATAAATAGACAAAAAAAAATGGAACCAACATCCTCTTCAATCATTAAATATGTTGAGGAGAATATGAAAAAACTTTTGAAGGTGAAATATTGGTTATTTGTGGACTAGCACAAAGTAAAAGTCCTAACTCTCCTGCAAAGTCGCGAGTGCTCCATGCTGATTTAGTTGATAGCCATGTTCAAATGAATTTCACAATGAACATGGGCAAAAATTTTATAGAGAGTTTCGAAAACAAGTTTACTGTTGGAAACAATATTTGAATTACAAATTTTGTGATAATAAACAAGGGTATTTATGAATTGGGTATTTGTATTATGAATTACAAATTTTGTCATAGTGTTAAAGGAAAAAACCACAATTAAATCAATTTCACAAGTTTGAAAAAAATTATTACTGGTTCCAGATACAAAAACACACAATATTCTTATCTCAAATGGTACATATGGAGTTAGAGAAACAATAATAGGTTGTCAACAAAATAACAAGAAACTTGAACTCAATATAAATGATGGTGAAGTTGTAGATGAAAATGCAATTATAAATATGTTGCTACTATAACTATAGTTTCATTTTCACTAGAAGATAATAGTTTCTTTAAAACTTCATTATTGTACCCTTGTTTTCTATTGTTATCAAGGTAGCAATTATCTCATTATTTCTTGGATAAATTGTTTAACAAAAAATATGTTACCTGATTCTCTGTAGCTACTACCGAATGATAATCATAGAGAACATTTTTTTTTCAAAATACTGTATGAATTGGCATCAAACATGACTCTGCTCTATTTGTTCAAAAACATTGTTTGAAATGATGTGAAAGGCAATCAATATTTTCACTCTCGATTAGCAACTTTTGTTGACCCATTGAACGGTGAATTTTCAAGAGGTCATTTATTATCTTTTGTCATGTCAAGAACATTAGTAAATTTCATAATAGATTCTATGTTCAAGTAAAGATAGTTTTAGTTCAATGGACAAAATATTTCATTTTTATGATACATATTTCAACCAAACAATACAATTTTCTATTAAAAAAAAAAAAAAAAAACTAAGGAGTTTTGAAAGCCAAAAATGTTTTCTCTCTGAATTTTTAGTGAATTTCAGTAAATGAAAACAAATCTTTCATAAAAACACAACTAAATTCACAATCTATAAAAATGACACAAAATATAACTATGAGCACAATGTTGAATGCACACTGGAAACATGGAGGTGCAAAATTGATTGCATGTTGCAAATGCCACAACTAAAATAAAATTGCCTAGTTATTGTTGAGACAATATTTCAACAATACATGCAAATCATATCATCTACAATTTTCAGTTTAAGAAAACTTTGTATTAAAGGTCTTTTTACTTTAACAATTAACAACTCGGCTAAAATAGTTGTGACCAACACATAGAAACTCTCCTATGTACATTCAGTCCATATATTTTGACAGTTAAGATATTGTTCCTCTTTCTATTTTTGCTCTTTGTATTTCACCAACTCATAATTCACAAATACTTGCAACAACACTAATCTATATTTTTTCTTTTATAACAGGTTCCAGGATTACAAAACACAAAAAACATGTAGTCTACTACTTTATGGATATTTTCTCCAATACCTCAATCAAGAATATATATATATATATATATATATATATATATATATATATATATATATATATATATATATATATATATATATATATATATATATATATATATAACTAGTTTTTTTTTTTTTTGAATGAAACATATTTTCCCGCTGCAAATGAAAATAGAGAGCAAGATGTACATTATGCAATATAATATTTATTTTCTGTATTTATTTTGATTATTGGGGCAAGGTTAGGTGATGGAGGAACATCATTAACCTTTCCTTTTCTTTGGCAACAATTTTTTCAGCCTCTTGTTTTTGTTGAGGCTATTGGACAACCCCTTTTGACCTCAAAGGATAATTTCTTATTTGATTTTCAAGCTGTGTTTTTTCCTTTTGAACATGAATATGAGCCTCTTCATAATCTAAATATATATTTATCCTAGAATGATCTTCATATTCTTGCAAATTCAAACAAGTTGATTGTGATGTCTCTCTGACAAGATTTATATCTTCATGCTCCTCTTCTTGTTCTTTCTTATTTTCTTCATCAAAATTATTCAGTGGAGGGTGAAAATTTTGATCATCGTGATTTCTTCTTGGGTGTTGTAAAATTTGTTGAGGCTGAAAGGGTCTCCTAAAAGGGGCTTGATTCCTTTTTCCTTCATTTTGAATGGGCCTAGGGGTAGGCCTATTTTATAACTCGTGTTTTGTCATCTTGGAAGCAAGATGTTTAATCAAATTGGATATTTGATCAAGCTTTTCTTCAGCTATGAAATTTTTAGAGGAGGAAGATGGTTTCTATTCTTTCATTTTATTTTTATCCTTTGATCCCTTACCCTCTTCAATTTTCAGTTTGTTTTAGGCCATGATATTGGACTGCACTCCAATATCAACCTCCTTCATGCCCACCAATGTTTGTGGCTTCTGAGCTCTCAACCATAGTGCAAAATTGGAGTCTAAGGTATTGGCAAAGGTTATCATGGTTGTGGTTTCAGGAGGTTTGACTTCTACAGGAATCATTTTATAGACTTTATTTAATCTCTTTGTGAAGTTTTCCAATGACTCATCAGTCTTCTTCTTTACACCCCCAAACTCTGTGAGATAATACAGGTAATCCTTCCAATCACCCCATTGTTTTAAAAACACTTCCTCCAAAACATGTATTCATGTTATTGAATTTGGTGGAAAATTTATAAACCACTTTCAAGCTTCTCCATCTAAGCTCTGAATAAAAATTCTTGACCATACATCTTCATGTTCAATGTTTTAGTTATCAGCATAACTATAAAAGGAAACTAGGTGTTCTTCAGCAGATACTTCTTCTCCCTGCCTTGTGTATTTGAGAAAATATTTCATATAATCCCCTTGAGGAAGAGGATGCAAAGGTTGAGGAAGGGCGAGTGGTGCATATCTTTCAACAACAATCTGTTGCATTCTTGTAGGAGCATGATAAGCCATGACTTGCCGAGGTACAAATAATGGAAAAATTGCTGATGTATCAGTTTGAATGCTAGAAATTTATTTTTTTGGAGTTGAGAACGATGGGTTTTCAAATAAATGGATAGAAGAAGGATTTATTTCAACCTCTCTAAGAGAATCAGTTTCAAATGTAGATTCTTGAAGGATTGGGGCAACTTCAAATTTGTTCTACTGAGCTAAAACATCAGAGAGATTAAAGGTTAAATTTTTAGGAAGGTTACCTCCTCCTTGATGAGAAGAAGATGAGCCAATAGCTTGGTTTTGAGATAAAGGAAAATACTCTTGTTGTGGGCTCAAAGAGGACTGATATTTAGGATGAGTTTGAAGGAAACTCGGAATTTTTTTAATGTCTTATTCAGTTAAAATATCCCTATCTAGGAAGGGTGCAATTTCCAATACTTGTTCTAATTCCCATTCTGTCAGCACAAAGGTTTCTGATTTTTGGTTTTCTTCATTGACACCTAAAACCTCTGATTTATCTTCTTTCACTGGAATAATACTTGTTTCTTATTTACTAAGGGATGACTGAGAGATATTTTCAGCTGAATCTAGGCTAACAGAATCTACTTTTCCTTTTATGGAAGTAGTTTCAACTTGAAATATTCTAGGTGATTGCTTTGAAACTGAAATTTCTTTAGGTTGTGAGACATATGATGGTACCCTTTCTTTTGGAATGTACTTTGAATGCATATTTTTCACTGAATGTGATGCAACTTCAGCTGATTTTTGTTTCCTTCTTGCATCCTTTATGATCTTCTCTGGGTTAGAAACTGGAATCACAAGAGGTGATCTTTGATTTCTTCTTCTTGTAGTGGGAAATCTTGAAACCGCTCGTCCTCTTTGTAGAGTTGCCATTTGAAACAATTATAATCAGAAATAGTGACTAGTCTTTATTAACCTTTTAAAAACTATTAGTAGGAACTCATGCAAAAAATTAGGGAGAATACTGAGTTCAAAATCTTTGTCTCCTGGCAGACGCACCAAAAGATGTTAGCACTTGAATCAACACTTGGATTGTGACAAGTGTCTGACTATACGCATCTTAATATCAACGAATTTTCTTATGAATTGATCGAGTTTTTTGGAAAGAGGTTGGAAATCACACGCAATAAAAGAGGTTTTGAAAAAATAAGAATCTCTCACACATATGAGGGCACTGGTGCATAATGTGGTAGCAATATTATGTTTTCAGCTTAATGGTTAGAAAATGGAAGATAATAGTAGCTATGTAAAACAAAGGTCCATTGTTAAGAGGAAATGGTGACACAAATTCTAGACCTAAAATGTACAATGAAAAGACCTAAAATGTAAATTTAAATGATCCCATAACATAGAATGTTTCCAACTAACATGACTAAATCAATAAGGAATTCTTGTAACATCATGACTGATAAAAATAGACTGCTCATGTATTCTAGTTCAGAAGACTTATAATAATATGAAACATGATTCAATTCAACCTCAAGGAATGGCTATGAACTATCTTCAGTTAATAATAAATCTAGAATGCTTGATGACAAGACTTACAACAAAAAAATAATTTTTTATGAAGGTTCACAATACTGATAGTAACATGAGGCAGAATGGTATAAATCATAATCTGGAATGAAATAGTAAATGATGGAAATACATAAGAAGATGAACAATACACACACCATACAAATTGTGAGTCCTCAAGGGTGCTTCTGGATATATTATGTATTCAAAAGGGTACAACACATTATGAAATGAAAGTTACAACCAATGAACACATTCCTCCTTGCATTACATAGTATATATACAAAAAAAGGAGTTATGTAAGAGCCTCCATAAAAAGTGAAATTATGTTTGTTTGAGACTTTATCGCAATCCTCTACATATAGTAGAGCTTATCCTAACCATAAAAAGAAAATTGAAATAGAAATGAAGGAAAAACATGGTAACATGGAGTTTGAAGTGGCTGAGTGCTCTTGATTTCTTGGAAAAAAAATTGCCTCCAAAAAAGGTGCAAACTTCCAACTAGAAAGAACACTTAGACCTTTATCTACAAAATTGTAGGGCTAGTTGCTAACTGAAATGAGTAACCAACTAGAAGATACCTTGAGAATATGAAACATGGAAAAATATCATAATCATTGAAGCTAAATTCAATTTACTATCATTTAGTGTCATTATTTTGAAGACAGAACCAAAATGTAGCATCTTCCTCTCCTTATACAAAATCCGAAAATAATAGCTACTTTTTTTGAGAAGGGCAGCTATATCTGAAAGTGCTGTGTATAAGCCAAAAAAGACACGTCTCTTCAGGTTTTCAAGGTTATGTATATTTAATCATCAGAGATCTAATATAGAGGAAAAAATTATGAGAGATTCAGCCTTTGTTACCCTTTTGTTTGACCTTCTCTTATGTGTTGCTTTTTCTGTTGAATCTTTTTCTTCCTTGATTCATTCTTTGGGCTTTCATCAATGTTTATAATTTCATCCCTAGGAGCAGGGTTGGCTATGAGTTTACTTGTTAATCTGAGCTTGTTATTTGTCCTAGTGTGAGGCCTTTGAATGTATGGGTTTGGAATCTATAAAGGCCACTTTATACCATGTATGAATTTGCTTGATTGTCCTTCTTCAAACTCTGGCTCACTGAAATCTGTCTCATTTATATCCTCCTCAAAAGATGAATATGAATGAATTCAATTTTCTTCTTCCCCTTGGCTGAAGAACCAATAGATGAGAAAATATGAGTTATGGTAGGTTCTTCCACTGTGATATCCTCTGAAACTTTTCTTTTCCCCTTTTTAAATGAGGAAAAGACTTGTGCAAGTGTAGGCTACTCTGGTGCTGAAACAACATTGTTTTGTTGAGTCTTCTGTCTAGCCTCTAGAACAGGGCTTGATGTCAAGGTTTCAGGGCTGAATTCCACTGAAGGTCCCTCTATCGTAATGATTTTTCTCCTACATTTACCCTTTGAAGAGGAAGCTACCTCTTTTTTGATCTTAGAGACAATGTTTTTGTCAAGCAAGGTAGCTTTTTGTTTGATTTTGTTTCTATACTCCTGCATGAAAGACCTCAAGTTATGTGGCTTCTTGGATGAAATTCTAGTATAGACCTCCTTGGCTAGTTGCACTGTTGGTATAGGAGTGATGATTTGTGTAGAAGTAGTGGTTTTAACTCTAGCCTTTCTCGCCGAGTTCCTAGTTGGTCTACTACATGATATTGAAGATAGACCAACTTGTGAAGGAGTGATTGTAGAGGTAGGGCTCGACTCTGACTCTTGGTTTTTTAACTTTCTAGGCCTTCCTAATTTTCTCCATGAGTGAATTGTGTTAAAATCCCTCATTTTCTAAAAACTTCACCCATGTGGTCCTTTTCTTTCTCAGGTGATAAACCACCAGGATCTTAATCAAACCTCTATGATAGAGATTATGGAGAGAATAGCCTGGGGTTTTCTATATCTTTTGAGACATTGATAACAAAGACCTGTGAAGGAAAAACGGTAGATTCATAGGTTTCGAGCCAAAGATATGAGCTAGAAACCTCATCTGGTATTTATGGACAGTTGAAAACCTACCCTCATAGGTTATGTAATGTTGTACAATGGTAATGACATGTTGCCACTCCAATTTAAAATATGAAATGTGAATGGTAGGAGTCCAACCAATATATTTATTCTCAAGTTTTAAATATATATTCAATCAACTCTAACTAGAGTTTTTTTATTCTTGTGCTAGAAATAACCAGTAGCTGAAGTTTGTGTTTCAATTGCAATGATGGTTTCAGTGATCTTGAAGGTCAGAGAACCAATCCTGACCTTTTCTCCATCGAATGTCTCAACAAATGATTGAGCTACTGCCAGATTTTCACCTAAAAACTTCCTTAAAATTGATACCACCCTGCTGCTTTGAACTCAGACTCAACACGATGGTAAAAAAAGCCAGTGTTAGCTAGCTCTGAATGGTTCACGTTACCTCCTTTTCCCATCTTGCTAACTGTTAACCTAACCACCAATGCACAACTGTAAAATGAAAAACATATACCCTCCACGAAGCCCTAACTACTGGCACTTGTTAATAGATTGTTTTCAACTAGAGGATAAGAACGTTTTGCTATAGCTGTCACAAGAGTGAATGGAGGCATAGCTCTGCATGCCCTAAAATTCGGTGAGAGGGAATGACATGAAAACAGAAATGAGTTAGCTTGTTTCCAACTCATTTCAGTGAACTACATCACATTTTTTTATAATTGCTACTCATACTACACTTTAATACATTTATCCTTTAATGAGTAGCAATATATTTGTGTAACCTTAGAAAAAAAATAATCAACCCTTTAGTGTATCCTCCAATGAAAAATAACCACCTTTCAGGCGAGAAACACCTCTTGTTTTAACAGGTCTTGAATATTTGAATAATAGTATTTGTTTCACCTGAATAATTATCCCTTTGTCTCCTTGTACCAATTTTGCAGGTAATAGCTACTTTTTTGAAAAAGACAGCTATTCCCCATGTTACTTGTAAAACTAGAACTTTTGAATAAGATAGTTGCTCTTGAAGAAAGAGTATATATTCTTTTATTATTCCTAACAAAATTGGTGACTCTAACATTCTGTCTTTAACCTCCGATAGGAAAATCATGGTGAATGAATAATACTTTTCAAGTTAAACTCATGACCTTAACCACTGAAAGCAGTTAAAAGACTTATTAAAAAAAAATCTACCCTAATGACTCTATAACATAAAGAAACTATTGGACTCATAATTCCTTTTGGATTTTTTTTTTAAGTTACAAATAAATAATACATTTTAACCCTCCAGGGCTCTCGACCATAGGTTAGGAGATAAGAGAGGATAAAAACACAACTTACAATGATGACCAGACCTTGAAATATTTTTTGAAAATTTGCCGCGCTAATAGTGCATATATAGAATACATGCACATATACAAAAGATGTGAATATGCAATTGACATCTTCCATGTATGCATAACTTCCATATATGCACATATCTTTTGTATATGCGTAGCTTTTGCATATGTGCATATATAGAAGTTGCGCATATACAGAGGTTTAAGACATGCATAGTTTTTGTATATGTGTAGCTTCTGTACACTAGTAAAAAATGGCTAATTAGTTACTAAAAAAATGACTAAAATTTTCATATAAACGACTATTTTTTGGTCGATGACCGATAGTTGCTAATTTACAGTATCTTATAACACGACCAACTTTTAGTCGTTTTTAGCTTAGTTATTAATTCGTTATCTCAATTTTGTTGTCTAGTACTATATTTGGTCATTAATTTAGTCATTGATTTAGTCATTTATTTAATCATTGATTTGGTCATTAATTGTTAAAATTAATGACCAAATATACAACAAAATATATTACAAATGATCACCCGAGAAAACCAATTAATGATCAAAGAAATATTACCAAAATGTTGGTCGTGTTATAAGATACTGTAAATTAGCTACTAATAGTTGTATATATGCAAATTTTAATCATCGTTCGAAACCAATTAATGACAAAAAATATACGACTAAATTTTAGTCATGTTATAAGATACTGTAAATTAGCTACTAATAGTCGTATATATGCAAATTTTAGTCATCGTTTGAAACCAATTAATGACCAAAGAAATATGACTATATTTTAGTCATGTTATAAGATACTTCAAATTAACTACTAATAGTCTAATATATGCAAAATTTAGTCGTCATTTGTAATCACAAATTTATCATTTGATGTAGTCATTTATATTTTTTTAGTAGTTTCATATTCATTATATAAATGACTACTTTATTAGTTTATATTCATTTCATTTACTTTCATTAACAATCGTCATAAACAACTAATTTAGTCGTATATTCATTTTATTTGTGTTCATAATTAATAAACATAAAATACATATTTAGATTGATTTTATGTGTTTATTATTAATCAACATAAATTAATTAGTATGATTTTGCAGCTGAATTAACAAAAAAAAAATATATATATATACAATGTACATGTTCATCTAATATGAAAACTCAAAGTTACATATGTTAGTTACAATACTAAGTAACATAAAGTACAACTATAAATAATTCCAACCACATGAATTATATTATATAAAATGTCAAGTATTACAATATGTGTTTCCAACTTAATATTAGTTGGGGTACAATTTACACATGAAATATGGTTTCATCACTTCAAAACATTATCATTTTGTTTCCCAAGCATTGCAGGTGAATTCACCAACTCTGAAGACTTGACCATTAGTCTCTATGTGTGTGTCTTATGCGGGATATTGGCACTACAAGTACCACTAGACCAGTTCTCTTCTCTCTCTCTTTAATTTTCATTTTTTTATTCTAGTGTTATTGTTCTCTTTCTTCAATTCCTGCTTCTTACCATCAATACTGAGTTCCTTTTCTGAAAAGAAAAAAAAATACAATGGAGAGTATAAGACATAAAATTCGATGAACAATGGAATATAAACTAAAGTAGACTATAAAGGATTTATACGATATATACCTCAACATAAACAATATTGTTAATGTCAGTTTTTGACATAAAAGCAAGAAACTCGAACAAGTTTTCTTCAATTGGGAAATAGTGGCCACTAACTAGCCAAATGACATGTATAAACAAAGCAAATAAAATGTCACCATAGAATAAATTTTGTACCTACTATGTTCTCAGTGTACAACATTTGTTGATGAAATGTTATCTTCAACTAAAGTAATAATTGCAAATAGAAGCACACATTTCTATCCCAATATTTTGAATTCCTATGATTATGGTACATTGTAATTTTGATTCTATCCAACATAATCAAACACAGCAGAGCTAGAAATTTCTACTAAGAATATCTCATGCTCCACTTTTGTAGTTGTATCATTTCCTCTAGTTATCTTTAAGAAGCAATGACATTTCAACAATAAAACTTGTGAGTAGAAATCCAACGATGGAGCAAAGTATTGCTGACACAAGATTACAATAAACAACTAAAAAGGAATAAGACAAGACTTTGTAAATTGTGATAATAACTGGGAATATAGCTTCGATGTAACAATATTCAATTTTCAGCGTACTATTCTAGGGGAAAATGAATCCAATTCCTAGAAGAAAACAAATATATCCAAAGAAAAACTAAACATGTTGACTCCACATTCAAAGGTAAAGTAACTAGTGACTAGCTATATTAGATACTTTTACGAGAGTACGAGTGGCTACTAACACCATTAACAAGATTTTAAAATAGATCTGCCATGCATGACCTCAAATTTGGCAACAAATTTGATATATGCACTACCTGTATACATTTCAAAATGCATTGGAATGATATATGAGTATCAAAAGAAACTTCACATAATTACATATTCACTATCCAACTTTATTCCAAAACTACATTCAAATAAATGCTATAACTTACCCCAAAAAATATTCTGAAATTTCCATTCATTGTCATGAATATCCCTCGTTGTCAGTTCCTGGGAAGGTGGTTGCTAAGTGAAATCCTTCCCAAAACAAAAAAAACTTAATAAGAGACAGATATGACAAATACCCTTACCTTTTGCTCCTTTAAAGAATGTAGTCTTCTCTTAAAAAAGTTCTAAAGGTCTACACACTTATCTATTAAATCAAAAATAGAACAAAAACTATGGGAAAATAAGAACTGCAGAAGTGGAGGAAAATATTTTTTCGTAGCGCAACGTGGCACATAAAACCTGTCATTGGTGCTACTATTACTTGCAGTTAACGTTTTACAAAAGTAATTATTCGGTTACTTGCTTGGTGTGCTGAGGTCAGAACCAAGATAAGAATATTTTTTCTCTTGTTGCACAGTATCATCAATTTTCAGTTCCTTGCACAAATGGAACTAGTACCAAAGAATTTCTCACCAAAATTGGAAATTACGACAAAGCACATATAATGAAACTGAAAATGTCTTAGAACATTAAGAGGTTGCAATGTCATTTGAGAATATACTTCATATGTTTCCACATCTGCCTGGAATTCAATAAGGTGTTTAATAAATTTTAAAACTTTTATATATAAAGATATGAATAAAATCGTTCACAACCAAAGAAAGGATGAAATGTAGAGAACCCACATATATTGTAACATTATGAAGTTGGCATATTAATTGATTTGGAAGATTCAGATAATTGGATATATGAGCATCAATCTCCTTGTTTGTTGAAGCAGCTACCTGAAATCACATTGATTATGATCAGTTTCATTACGTAACATTAAAATTTAAAAATATTGGGGTCACATTCTATGATGAAAAGAAGATAAGAATTCATTATTTTCAATCATTTGTATCCAAAAGAGGATTGCAAGTTAAAAATTAGTGATCAACCACCTCACCTGCTCACTGTGACCCTGTGGAAAATAAACAACCTTGCTCCCAACAACAGGTAAGGACACAAACAGACTAGCACATGCATGCCAAAGCTCTGAATTAAGGCATCTCCTTTCCCTTGGTTGATGTCACACGAGCAAACAAATTTTCAATTGGATATTCCTTGAGAAACCTCTCGACATTCCAATAGTAATTGTGTAAAGTAATATAATATTATGAATGTAAACTTGCCAGTATAAAGAACACTAACTTGACAAATATTCCAAACGAAAATATTTTCCATAGACATTTTTACATTAATTATTTTTCTAAGGTGTCATAGTTTGATATTATGAGTTTATTTAACATTCTTCGTTATCTCAATTGCATCTCAATATGAAATTCTAGAATCCAAAAAAAAATCACTGAAAAGAAAAATCATTCTAACTAGAGTAATGGATGCATTAAAAAGGTAAGAAGCACCATTTTCACATTTAAGCTCTTAGAAGAATTTAAGCAGCAAGTCACTACATAGATATATTTTATTTAACATTCCATGAGACTTCGTGGCCATATGGGACGAAGAAAAGCTTACATCATGCATGACATTTTAAAATAAATTAATGTCAAAAATGGCAACAAACAAAGATAGAGGTGAAAATATGGTAACCAAATCTTGGTCCCGACCTATTCATCTGACTATTAAACTATTAAAAAATTCATAATGCTATGCAAGTTATTCAATAAATTGCAAGAAAGCTAACATATGAAGGAAAGTAAAACCAATTCTGAAATAAAAGTTGTTTCCCTGAAACCAGTGTACTCTTATAATTGGTTACACCCTAGTAAAGTTTGATAAAACCACATATGATATCATATTCGGGTCATTTTGTCTAAACACAATAGGATGTGAAAATATATTATACCTAGGAAGTATAGAAGAACGCTTCTTTGTGCATATACCACTCAATTTTTTGCACTCCCCCTACTGGTATGTTATGGTTCAATCCATCAATAACTGCCCCTAATGGATACAAAATCCCTAGATATGACTAATAGAGAACTGTGTTGGTAGACATGAAAACAGATAATGTCCAGAGCTCTCTAGGACAGTTTACAGATGAGTGGCCGAATGTTGGGGTTTCCATTGTCTCTGGCGGCTCAACAAATGTTAAAAACAAACATTTGATAAATTTTCTTGGTGTGTTGGCTAGTGATGAAATCTTCCTTGCATCCCAAGACTCCTCATCATTTGTACCATCTTTTGGGAGCATTGCATACATCTTACTGAAAACTAATAATTATATAGGTCCATCCAATATGACACAAGTCATTAAAGATAATGTAGCTAATTGTAAACTATCAATAAAACCATTGAGGATGTACAGCCTCCCATTTTCACTCTGATTGTTTGTTGCACGTGTTGAATCTTTTAATACATAATATTGTTAAGTACAAAGAACATGACAGGATCAATTCCTTGAAGAAGGAATGGAATTCCATCATCAAATTCATCACAAGGCATATTGTTTTCCACTACATTTACCAGATTCACTCTAAGTTACAATTACTTAAGCTCGCAAGGACTAGATTTGGTAGAAATTAGCTCACCTTTAAGTGCATGTTGAAGATAAGATGAGCATTGGCTAATATGATGGTGAGTGATTTATGGGAGAACTTGAGTATACATAATACAAAAAATAGAGATAATGGTTATGTAGTGGAAGATACCATTTTTTATCCTAGTTTTTGGTCACATATTAATATGTTTTTTAATTCATCAAATCTAACATGACTCGATTTGTAGATTGAGATCAATCAGTGACAAGGTGTTAGGTCCCTATATCACTAGTATAGTCCCTTATTATTGTTAGTGTAACCCCCTTATTTTTATTATTGAACCCTTGTAACCCCCATTTTGTTATTATTGTGCCCTTAAATTAGTATTGTTAGGTCGGCTAGGATTACATTGTGGCCCACTAGGATTACATTATGGCCCCATGGACTCCTATATATAGAAAGGAGGTTTTGTAAATTATATCATCCAAGAATTGTTCATTTATGTAATGTATTGGAGGTTTCCCCCTTGAAGTGGCTCATTTATAAGGCGTTGATATATCTTTTCTTCTATTTTTGGAGCTGGTTACACAACATTTGGTATCAAAGCTTTGCATTCTAGGGTTTTGCTGCTCCAAACAGGTCATCGTGGCATTTTCGCTATAACGTTTTTTCTACGAAGCTTCAGAAGCTGAAATTTTTAGGGTGCGAAGCTGAAATATTAAGGAAGTTTGTCTAAACATTTTAGAGCTTTGTTCGCAATATTTTCGGAGACATGATCTGTGGAAGTTAGGTCTTTTTTCAGGCTCCTAAACAGGTCATCGTGGAATTTGCGCTATAAAAAAGTTTCTACGAAGGTTAAAAATCTGAAATTCATATGGTACGAAGCTGAAATCTTGAGGCAATTTGTCAAAAACATTTAGAGCTTGTTTCGCAATATTTTTGGAGATATGATCTATGGAAGGTAGTGCTTTTTCAGGCTCCTGAATTTCATCTCAAAGAGGTGATCGTGGGAAAAGTTCAATAACGCTCTCTCTGGGTATCGGATTGGAGTGCCGTAAAAATTGGTTGCAAGTACACGGACTGCAGTTTCTTGGCTATCAATTTCAGAGATGAAGGATGAAACAGTGACATGTGGCAAGTCGTACAAGTTCGCTCTACTGAACCAGTCCAAAATTGGGTCACTGTGGGAGATTGGAAATAACTTTGTCTTGAAGAATCCAAATCAGATCATACCTGTGGCATTTGAAAGAAATTTCAGAAGGCTACTACAGCAGTTAATTTCAGATCTTGAAGATTCTCAATTACATAGATAATTCAATTTCAATACAGAGCTCCTAAAAAGCAAGTAAAAGGTGTGTATTTTTTTTTCGAATTGCATAAGTCTTGTTTGAAGAATCAAGTTGAATTGATTCCAAGGGAATATTGTAGAATAGATATCAGTATTGGATTCCAAAATGGCCCCTAAAAATAATTCAACTCCCATTAAGCCTTTAGAAGGCTCTACTGTGACTCATGAAGACGAAGAATGGCAACATGACATATCAAAATTACAAGAGCAAGTGCAACAACAAATTTCGCTCTCGCAAAGAACAACGAAAAATGAAATGGAAGTTTTGAAGAAAGGCATGGAAACTAAGATGGATGGTTTGAAGAAAGGCGTGGAAGCTAAGATGAATGGTTTGGAAGCTAAGATGGATGGCATGGAAGTGGGTATGGAAGCTAAGATTGATGACATGGAAGCTAAGATCGATGAAAACATGAAAGACAACATGGAAAACATGAAGAATGATCTAAAAGCATACATGGAAGGCTTGATGACAAGATTAAAACAAGAAACGATTCCTAATGGCAGAAATATAGTAGAATAACCTCATGATGAGAACAAAATAAATGTTAATCGTGATTTCATAACCTCTAATGTTGGCGGGAAGAACCACCATATTCCAAAAATGGATATGAGGAAGTTTGATGGAAAGGATCCTGTAACATGGATACTACAGATGGAGCAATATTTTGATCTCCATAACGTGCAAAACACACAAAAGGTACGCATTGCAACTTTACATTTAGAACAAAAATACATTTGTATGGTATCAATGCCTTTGCTCCCGTAAAAAAATTGTCACTTGGTCAATTTTTACGGAGGAAATGATAGCACATTATGAGGATACAAAGAGCAACACCTTCTTTACCCAATTGATAAATCTCAAACAAAAGGGTTTAGTGGGGCAGGACATTGAGGACTTCCAAAAATTGAATATAAGGGTAACTGATCTTACAGAGGAACACAGGATTGATCTCTTCCTAGGAACTTTAAAGGATAACATCCAACATGAAGTTCGCGTTTTGGAACCTGATTCATTGGAGAAGGCATTCAAGTTGGCAAGAAAAGTTGAATGTAAAATTATGGCGACAAGGAAGCCTACCACTCAATTCTATAAAGAAGGAAGTGTTGCTACGCCTAGATTTCCATAACCTACAAGGTTGACACCACAACAATTGGAAGAAAAAAGAGCAAAAGGGCTTTGCTACAGTTGTGATAGCAAATACACTAAAGGTCATAAGTGTGCTGAGAAGAAATTATTTACATAGATTGTGAAGAGGAAGAAGAAAATGAACAAGAAGAGGATATACACCAGGAACCAACCCTAGAAGAGGAAGAAATGAATCCGACCATATCGTGTAATGCACTGGCAGGAATTACCACTCCTCAAACTCTCAAGATACAAGGACAAATCAAGAAGAAAAGGTAATAGTGTTGATTGATTCAGGTAGCACCCATAATTTTATTAATTGTAAGGTAGCCAAGGAATTAAATTGTTTCCTATACCCAGCACCAGAATGTCAAGTGATGGTTGCAAATGGAGGAACTATAAATTGCTCTGGAAAATGCCATAATATTAAGCTAAACATGGGGGAATATGTATTGACTAGTCCAATGCTTTCCATTCCTATGGGAGGTGCTGATGTTGTACTAGGAGTACAATGGTTACAATCTTTGGGGACGGTAGCTTTTAATTTTCAAGAACTTTTCTTGAAATTTTTTTCAGAAGGAAAGGAAGTCGAATTACGGGGTATTGCGGGGAAGCCAGGAAGGATAATAAGTTCTAATGTCATGAAAAAGCTTCTAAAGAAAGAACAACGAGGCATAATTGCACAATTATGCTCACTAGAAGTTCCAACATCAAAATCATCTATTTCTGCAGATCTCCAACAAGTCTTGGACAATCATTCCAAGGTGTTTCAAACTCCCAAAGGACTCCCACCTATTCGTGATCATGATCATGCTATTCATTTGATTCCAGGAAGTGTTCCTCCAAACATCAGGCCTTATAGATATCCTTACTTCCAAAAGAGCTAAATTGAACGTATGATTGCAGAAATGTTAGAGGCGGGTATAATTCAACCTAGTCAAAGTTCTTTCTCTGCTCCTGTAGTATTGGTACACAAGAAGGATGGATCATGGCGAATGTGTCCGGATTATAGGGAGCCCAATAAGCTCACCATTAAAGATAAATTTCCCATTCCTGTGATTGATGAATTATTGGATGAATTACATGGAGCAATTTATTTTACCAAGTTGGATCTTCGTCCAGGATATCATCAAATTAGAATGAAGACTAAAGATATTCCAAAAACAGCATTTCGAACTCATGAGGGTCATTATGAATTTTTGGTCATGCCTTTTGGCCTTACCAATGCACCTTCTACATTTCAAGGGCTGATGAATTCCATTTTCAAACCCTTCCTTAGAAAATTTGTGCTAGTATTTTTTGATGATATACTAATCTACAGCAGGTCTTGGAAGGATCATGTTGAACATGTTGATAGGGTGCTCAAACTATTGCAGGAGAAACAATTATATGAAAAAAAATCCAAATGTTTCTTTAGAGTACAAGAGGTGGAATATCTGGGTCATATTGTATCTCACGAGGGTGTTAAAGTATACCCTAACAAAATTAAAGCTATTAAGGAATGGAAAGTCCCCACAACCATAAAGAAGTTGCGAGGATTTCTCGGGTTAACAGGGTATTATCGCAAGTTTGTTAAGAATTATGGGAGAATAGCAGCACCTCTAACAACATTATTGAGGAAAGATGCATTTTCATGGACTCCTGAAGCAACTAAGGCCTTTGAACATCTTAAAGAGGCAATGTGCCTAGCACCGGTCTTAGCTACGCCAGACTTCACAAAAACCTTTATTGTGGAATGTGATGCCTCAGGAAATGGAATTGGTGCAGTTTTAATGCAGGAAGGAAGACCCATTGCTTTTGAAAGTCGTCCAATCAAAGGGAAGTATTTACATAAACCTATTTATGAGAAGGAAATGTTAGCAATACTGCATGCACTAAAGAACTGGCGAACTTACCTAATGGGAAGACACTTCAAGGTAAAAACTGATCATGATAGTCTTAAACACTTTTTGGAACAAAGACTATCATCAGAAGAGCAGCAAACATGGGTCACAAAGATGTTGGGTTATGACTTTGAAATAATCTACAAAAAAGGAAAGCTTAATGTTGTTGCAGATGCACTCTCAAGAAAGAATGAAAAGGTGGAAGCATTGCTTTGTGCCATTTCTATTATCCAACCAGATTGGATAACTGAAGCAAGAGATGAATGGAAGAAGGACAAAGATGTATGGATACTCATTCAAAAGTTGCAGCAAGATCCTAGTACATCTGATACATTTAGTTGGAAAAATGATTCCTTATGGTACAAAGATCGCTTATATCTTTGTAATAATTCCCAACTAAAACAAAAGATTCTTCTGGAATTGCACACTTCTCCTTTAGGAGGACACTCAGGATTTTTAAAAACTTACCAGAGGGTGAAGAAAGAATTTTTTGGGATGGCCTTAAATCTGATATTCAAAAGTTTGTGGCGGAATGTTTGGTTTGCCAGCAGAATAAAGTGGAAACAATTAAGACCCCGGGACTTCTACAACCTTTATCCATTCCAAGTCAACGTTGGGAGGAGATTTCAATGTAAAAATTTATAGTTTCCCACCTCGGTTTTCAGTTTTTCACCTTATTACTCCAAAATAGTTAAATGCCCTTTCCCATATCCATACATTTAACAAACTGGAAAATAAATTTTGCTGAAAACACAAATTCCGGAAATTTTTCAGAATGCTCGAAAATGCAGAAATAAAAAATAGCAGTAACAAACAGCCATTCAACACATCATAACACAGTAATTTTTGGTCAAGGTGACCCTGGAAAAACCCCCTACAACTCTTGGGGAAAACCAGTTCGAAAGCTCTTTCTTATTTCGAAATGGGCTTTTTTTACAATGAGAGAAGAGTTCAAAGAAATAAAAATCATAAACAGACTTTACAACGATTCTTTCCCCGCTTAACCACCGCTCGAAAAATGTGTACAAACACAAAAAAACAAAAAGAACAAAGAATCATGTCACGGATTTCTCGATTTTCTTTGCATGCCCTAAATCTTGCAATAAATGCAAATTGCACGTACACTAAATCATGCCAAAATAGAAATAAATGTTGTTAAATAGACCTCAAATTCATACAAAAGACAAAGAAAACTTGTCAGATGGAATCGCCTCGATTTCTTGAAAACAGGTACAATGACTACCACGGCTCCGCTCTAGAAAAACGTGCCAATAAAATACTTGTCGCTTCTAAATCAGGCCTAACCTTGCCGCACGCCCTCTTCAGACGGGCCTCCTTTTCTCGAAAACCGTGCTCAACAAATCTACCTGTTGTTTGCTAAATCTGCTGAACTTGTCTTGCTGAAATGTCTTGCTGAAATGCTTCCTTGGAATGCGTACCAAGCTGCTGCCTCCTTCTCCTCACTGCCCAGAAATCTCCCTTGCTCTCTTGCTCTCCTTCTCCCAATCTGCTCATGAAAGAATGAATGACCTTTTCTTCCTTTTCTTCCTTTAACCTAACCCTAAGTGACTTTTGGGGAATCCCTAAATCCAATGGCTGAAATAGATTGAGATCTAGGGCTGAGATTAAATGTTCATTTAAATCTCACTTTCTATTTTTTAATTCACCCCACTTTAATAAAGACCCACTTAGTCATTTATTTCCAAAGTCACTTTTTCCTTTCTAATTTTACATTGACTTTATTAAAAGTCACTTTAAAATTAGACTTTAGTAACTTTATCACTTAAG